>CM050929.1:3899366-4120054 GCA_027742785.1 Vigna reflexopilosa | reverse complement strand
TTCATAAAGCAAAACACATAAACAACACAGCAAAAAAAGAAAACCCCACAAACTCCAATCACAAAAATGCACCTCCCAAACCCACTTAAAACCCACCATCCGAACCAATCACAACCAAAATTAAAAGAAAGAAAATGAAAACAGATAAACAAGAAACACAAAGAGAGAGAAATTTACCCGTCATTGTTGTTATAATCCATCTCACCTAAGAAGAACCAAACTCCCCAATCACTCACTGATCAAAGAGAAGTAGAGAGTCTCAACTCTTTTTCTTATACTTTTTTTCTCACAACACAAACCACAAAAGTAACCGTTAAAGAGAGATCGGTTGTGGGGTGTGCCTTATAAACTGAAACACAAGTCAGTCCACTCTGCCTCTGCTTGAGATGTGTGCTGTGCAGTGCTCCATATATATAAATATTCTTTTTTTATCATCATATATATATATATATATATATATATATAAATATAAATATTTTGACCTTATTTTACCAAATCTACAATTTTCTTTCTTAATTTTTGTTAACGTAAATTTGATTTTTTTTAATGTTTAATTATTTGTAATTTTGTTCAACCGTCATTAGTATTTCTTCTTTTCTTTAAATGTCATATAATGAAAATGTAAGAAAAATGTATGACAACTTGCTTCTATATTAATAAATATTATAACTTAAAAACAAATTATAATATAGTGAAAATAGAAGAAAAGGATATGATATTGTTAGATTTTATACAGAATTGATGAAGTTGCTACCATAGGATTGAAATTATAACTTCTCTTCAAAAATAATATCATACGATACAGTAAAAATAGAAGAAAAGGATATGATATTTGTAGATTTTTCTTTTTGTAAATTATATTGAAAATTATAACTTTCAAACGTTAATCTTATAGATAATTACAAATCAAAGAACTAAAATTGTTTAAACAAAATTAAGAATTGTTTAAAAAGTGAAATTAGAAAAAGAATTAAAATAGAAATTACAAACTTTATAAATTAAACACATGTTTTGATAACAAACCAAAGTCCAAAAACATTGCCGACCCTTTCACCGTTTCCTACATATCCTAGTTAGCTTTTTCTAATTTTCCGGTTTTTTGTATTATTTTTTACTTATTCAATGTCCTTTCAGCATTAATTAATTCATTAAAAAGTGGAAAATACAGAAAGTAAAAGGGAAAAGGGGAAAGAAAGAAATAATTAGATGAATATAAATTGTCTGTGGTGTATTTTGAATCGATGTAATGGAGTCGTTGTTAACTTGCTCCCAATGGTCACGAAGAAAGAGAATATGGTAAAAAAAAAAAACAAAATATTCATAATTCATAAATTTCTTTATATTGGTCAAATTTTAGATTTTCTCCTAGTCTAGTTAGTCAAATTTTAGAAATAAAAATATAAGAAATACCTTAATATTGAGTTAATACTTTTTCTTTATATTAGTTAATACGTATAAGTATTTATAAGTTTTTTATTCTTTGATAATAAACTTAAATAACAGAAAATATACCCAGTAGGAAATAAATACTTGACTATCAATCTTAGGTTCTTTATTTAGTATTTATTTAGTACTTGGAAACAAAAGAAACTAATAATTATATTATGTTTAAATATAGATAACAATTTTGAAAATCGATAAATTGAATGTTTTCCAGTTTAAAGTTGAAATGCATGTTTTAAAGAAGTAAGGACAAATTCTTTATTTTAGGAATAAATAAATTTAAATGAGTCAATCTATTATAAAAAATTTATTGATGATGAATTTTTAAGATTATTTTATTAAGATTAATCTTTTACGACCGTTTTAATAAAGTCAATATTTTATAACTATTTTGATGTTTGTTATTAATAATAGTTATTAAGAATTAAGAATAAGGTATCATTATGAGCATTAATGAAGGGTTTTAAACAATAAGAACGTTTAGGTAACACATATTATATCTTACGCTTCATCTTACATTAGATTTTTGGTTAAAAGGTGATGTTTGCATAAAGGAATGACACGTCATTTTATAAATACTCTCGTTATTTAAATAATAATTTTTCTTTTTATGATTTTACATATTCTCAATTTTTATATCAAATTATGTGTTTGTTTGCATTCATTATCTATCTTGTTTCTCTAGTCACTATATGTACTTAGTCTATATAGGTACACCTTACCTTTCCATCATGTCTTCTACTTCTTTTTCATTTTCCAATTCTTCTTGGAGGTGTATCCTTTAAGGAAAATCCCCAATATTAGTGAAAAATCTTTCTCCTAGAGTTGTACTAACTCTTTTTTTTTATAGGATAGTAAAGGAAATATTAAAATCTTAGGGAAAGACTAGAAAGGAGGGGGTGGGGAGGGAGGAGGTTTGAATATTTGAGCAATAGCTTTTAAACGTTTATATATTTTAGGAAACGTTTAGGAAAATGTTTTAAGCAGATAAAGTTATAACATAAGTATTTTACATTGGTTCACTTAATCTTGAGTTACATCCAGTGTCCCTCAAGAACTCTTGAGAGGTTCCATTAATCTATCCAAGATTACAACCGAGTGCAAACCACTCTCGGTATACACCGAATATTCTTACCACTCCTAGTCTCTTAGTCAATCTTGACTAGTTCGAGTTTAACCACTCTTGGTATACAAGTAATCTAACCACTCCGTGTATCAACCCTAAACAACTGTCTAGTAATTTTAACTCTCTTGAGCTAAATAGTACAAGTGTTTTAATTCTCTTTAGAATTCCTAAAAATAATCAATGTTGGTTTACAAGTATAAATTATGATAACTCTTAGTGAAAGGATAACTACAATACAAAGAAATTTGTGAACTTGTGGAGTTCTTTCTTTTGTTATATGAATATACTTAGACAATTTAAGCTTGTTGTTAAGACTAGAGCTGTCAAAACGGGTAACCCGGCTCGACCCGGCCCGACCCACCACGGGTTGGTGGGTAAACGGGTTGGCTCACTGACCCACTTAATTACAATTTCTTTTAAATAAAAAAATTACAAACTTTCTATAATTCAAATCTAAACAAATTTCACTCCTAAATTTCACTCCCAACATGGATGTTTAATTAATTTTGAAAATATGGAACTTAAATAATTTTTTCAAACAAAAAAAAATAATAAATATTTTTTTTATAAAATTAAAATTAAATTTTAATAAAATAAAATTAGGTAAGCGGGTTGGTGGGCCAACCCGGCCCACCACGGGTTCAACCCGCATGAGCTGGGTTTAAATGAGTCGGGCTGAAATCTGACCCGCATAAAAAAATTACAATTTTTTCAAACCCAACCCGGCCTGAACCCGTGACGGGCCGGGTTGGCTCGCGGGTTGTGACCCATTTTGATAGCTCTAGTTAAGACAAGAACTTTTATAAGACTAAATTGTCTAAACGTCCTCATATATTTTGAAGTTTCATAAACAACATAAAATGAAATGAGCATATGATAGTGCCTGTTAATATAAAATTGTTTATAAGACTTATTGGTCTAAACACTCTCATATTTTGAAGTTTAATCAAATAATATTAAACGAGATAAGAATCTTAAAATGCTTTACCAAAAGAATAGGATAAGCAGAAACGTAAGTGTTAGGAACAAAATCTTTATTTAGTACTTGAGAATATAAGAAACTAACAACTATATTAAGTTTATATAAATATATATAGATAATGTAAACTTCAATTAGAGTATTTTGAAGTTATTTTAAAGAAGTAAGAGATACATTATTTATTTAAGGGATAAATAAGTTTAAATGAGTTAATCTATTACAAAAAAATTATTAAGGATAAATTGTTTTAGGATTATTTTATTAAGGTCAATCTTTTACAACTGTTTTAATAAAATTAATCTTTTATGACTATTTTGATGTTTGTCATTAATAATAGTTATTAAGAATGAAGAATAAGGTACCATTACGAGCATTAATGAGGAGTTTTGAACTATAAGAACTTTTAAGTGACACATAGTTAATGTTTTCCGGTTTAAAGTTGCAATAACTATTTTAAAGAAGTAAGGGACACATTCTTTATTTAAGGGTTAAACAAGTTTAAATGAGTCAATCTATTATGAAAAATTTGTTAACAATCAATTTTTTTAGGATTATTTTATTAAGGTCAATCTTTTACGACTGTTTTAATGAAGTTAATCTTTTACGACTATTTTGATGTTTGTCATTAATAATAGTTATTAAGAATTAAGAATAAGATATCATTATGAGCATTAATGAGAGGTTTTGAATCCTAAGAACATTTAAGTGGCACACATTTCAACTTACACTAGACATTTCCTTAAGAGGTGATGTTTGCATAAAGGAATGATACGTCATTTCATGTGTACCGTATTGAACTCTCGTTATTTAAATAATCATTTTTCTTTTTATGATTTTACATCTTCTCAATTTTAGCATCAAATTATGTGTTTGTTTGCATTTTTTGTCTATTTTGTTTCTCTAGTCACTATATGTACTTTGTGTATATAAGTACACCTTACCTTTCCATCATGCCTTCTACTTTGTTTTCATTTTCCAATTCTTCTTGTAGGTGTATCCCTTAAGGAATATTGCAGAGGTTAGACGATCTGCAACAACTTTTAAATGTTATATATTTGAGCAAGTATTTTATATTGGTTTATTCAATCCAGAGCTACGTCCAATGTCCATCAAGAACTCTTGAGAGGTTCCACTAATCTTATCTAAGATTACAACCGAGTATAAACCACTCTTAGTATACACCGAGTATTCTCACCGCTCTTGGTCCCTTAGTCAATCTTGACTAGTCCGAGTTTAACCACTCTTGGAATATAAGTAATCTAACCACTCCTAGTACCAACCTGATGAGTGCATATTTATGCCCTCATGTAGCCTTTAATATTGGATTTTTAATTGGTTTTTGTACTTTAATAGAATATTTTAATTAGGATTTTTTATAATTGGATTTATTTAGCATGAGATATAAAAACGTGTTAAAAATAACTTTTCAGTTGCATAAATGTTTTTTGGATATTTTGACGTGTGTTAATGCAGCTGCAGCTAAGTTGAGCTCATTAAGGTGTGGAAATAAATTGGTTAAAGGTTCATGAAACCTTAAATATAAATCCAAGAATAACAAATAATCAAGACCACAAGAAGTCAATCCGAGCATAGCATGAAAAAGTGAAGAAATATGGCTAAGCTAAGAGGAGGGAACAAACAACAAAAATTGGATCTTGTGGTTTTTTGTATTTTTTCTAACAAAAGGGATTTGATAATTGATAAATGTTTATGATTAAAGATAATTTGGGAAAAACATATCTTAAGATATTTTATTTGATATTGTTAAATAATTACCTTATTTAATTATATCAATAAATATCAAAAGATAATATTTACCAAATCTCTTTTAATCTAGCATATATCTTCTCAAATATTTTTAGATCTCCACAACAATCAAATATATTTTGAAGATATTGAATTATTTAAAAGATAATTGGAGGAGATTACATTATCATAAAGAAGATTACAACAATAGAAAAGCCTGAAACAAAGCCCAATCCAATTTCTATATAAAGAGACTTAGGGAAACTTATTAGGGGAGCTGAGGAACCCTTTGGGGGGTTCAAATTTCGTCCTCCCTTTCTTCTCTCATGTTCTCCACCCTCTTGTCTTCTATTTTCATGTTATTTCATCATTCCATGGAGTGTTAAGCCTCTGGGGTTGATTGTGCTGTAATTTCTTAATTGGATTCTAAGGTTAAATGAATAAATTTGTTTGTTCTTTTGATTCTTGTTGTGATTTATTTTTATCTATGTCTTTTGCTTCTTAATCAAGTAAAAGTAATGATCTTCACACTATAGCAATTTAGCATGGTGTGAAATCTACATAACATATCAATCATATGAGTCTAAGGGGTTTTAATTTTAATTGAGAATTTACTTTGATTAAAGTTAGAAGCTTTCATATAATTGAATGGGTTTTTGCCAATAATTAGTGGTAAAAACTTTAACAAGAATTAATCAAGAATGTACTTTGGTTAATTAGCTTTTTACTTGATATAAGAGGTAAAAGAATAGACATGATTAGGCATAGTAATACTTAATTGAGAATGTATTTTGGTTAAATTTACTATGACTAATCTACAAAGTTCTTGCTTTTAATTGAGAATGTACTTTGGTTAAAAGTGAGAATGCGAACAATTTAATTGAGAATTTACATTGAATAATTTGAAAATTTAAGACAATAGTTAATTGAACAATAATCTTTAGATAAACAATGATAAATCCTATTTTGAAAAAGTAGTGAAATCAACCTACTTTCTTTATCATTGTCTTTCTATCTTTTTTTATTTGGTTCTTTAATCTTTTATTTTCTATAATTACTTGTATTATTTTATTTTACTAACCCCTTTTGAATAGTTTTTATAAGAACTAACTTGTCAGAAATCAATTCTGTGTTCATTAGGAGACGACTTAAGGTTGAATTTACCCTTTCTATTTTGTTGGATACTATCTTAGCAATAATGAAGTTGTTATAGTTTAGTAATATTAATTTGATCGCATCAATGATAGTGTATCACAACCTTAGACAACTATCTAGTAAGTTTAACTCTCTTGAGCTAAATAGTACAAGTGTTTTAATCCTGCTCATAATTCCTAAACACAATCAATGTTGATTTACAAGTACAAATTCTGATAACTCTCAATGAAAGGATAACTACAATATAAAGAAATAGAGAACTCGTGGAGTTCTTTATTTTGTTCTATTAACAAACTTAGACAATGTAAGCTTGTTGTTAAGACAAGATTGTCTATAAGACTAAACTTTCTAAACGTCCTCATATATTTTGAAGTTTAACAAACAACATTAAACAAAATGAGCATATGACAGTGTCATCATTAGAAAAACAATACAACTAAAATATAAGTGATTTGTGAAAATGCTTTGAAAAATCTAAACATCTTGAGGAAAGCTTTTGTAAAAACACCAAGGTATGAACATACACACCATTAAACGATTTTCCTATTTAATGCGTCAATGAAAGTCTTGTTGAATGCAATTAGTGTTATACATCGTTAAGCAATTATCAAACAAACTTTTGATATATCTTGGATAGATGAAAGTGTAAAAAATGTCTTTGGAAAGCATACTAAAAGTATTAAATGATATTCCAAAAACTATGTTGAAAGACACCTTGCTAAACACGTCTTTGAATGAAACAGAGAAAAAAAATTGGAGAAGTATTTACCTAGGCTAGACGATACCAAGTGTCAAACTATCTACTTCATCCAACGATGAAGTCTTCATCAACTTCTTGGTATCTTAGTGAAAAGCTGAAATGATCAAATCTTGCCTGAAAGGTAGAAAACATAAAAAGCACTTTGTTGTTCTGAATAGACATTAAATGCCATTAAATGCTCAATGTTGAAAAACAACAAAAGTGATAAGAGAAAGGACATATTCCTGTTGTATGCATATATACTTTACTTTGTGTAAGAGAAAGGCCAAGGATTTTGCTTTGGGCAGTGACAACATTCTTCATTTTCGGGGAAGAGTTTGTGTTCCGAATAAAGAAAAGTTGAGAAGATTGATACTGGAGGAAGGCCACAAGATTAGTCTCAGCATACATCCGGGGATGACCAAGATGTATGAGGATTTGAAAGAATCTTTTTTGGTGGAGTGGGATGAAGAAGGACGTGGTTGAGTTTATAGCTTCTTGCTTGGTGTGTCAGAAGGCAAAAGTAGAACATCAAAGGCTAGGAGGTTTGTTACAACAGTTTGACATTTCCTAGTGAAAATGGGATATCATATCGATGAACTTTGTAACTCATTTACCAAGATCATCGAAGGGTCACGATTCCATCTGGCTGATAGTTGATCGATTAACGAAGAACGCTCACTTTTTAGCAATCAATCAAAGGATGTCAATGGAGAAGTTGACAAAGTTGTACATCTGTGAGATTGTAAGGTTGCATGGTGTACCAGATTGAGTTCAAGGTTGAGGATGAGTTCAGCATATCACCCTCAAACAGATGAGAAGACTAAGAGGACTATTCATTCATTGGAAGACTTATTGACGACTTGTGTGTTGGATCATCTTGGAGGTTGGAGTGAGATCTTACATTTGGTAGAGTTTACGTACAATAACAGCTATCATTCTAGCATCGAGATGACGCCTTTTGAAGCATTGTATGGGTGGAGATGTCAGACTCCTTTGTGTTGGTTCCAAGTGGTGAATTCGTATCAGTGAGTCTTGAGTTGTTGCAACAGACTACAAATAAGGTAAGGTTGATTCAAGAGAGGATGAGAGCAACTTAGAATAGGAAAAAGTCATACACAGATTAGAGGATAAGGCCATTAGATTTTAGTGAAGGAGATCATGTGTTTTTACGTGTGACACCTATGTCAAGAGTGGGTAGAGCTATCAAGTGAGGAAGTTGTCGCCTAAGTTTCTCGGTCCCTATGAGATTCTTAAAAGGATTGGGTTAGTAGCGTACGAGTTAGCACTACCACCTCAGTTGACAAACCTGCATAATTTGTTTCACGTTTCATAATTAAGGAAGTATGTCCTTGATTCAACTCATGTGTTGGAATTAGATGACATACAAGTTCGTAAAGATCTCACTGTTGACGTTGGCCAAGTGTTACTCACTTTGCTATATATTACTTAACATTTGGGCATCTTCATTAGAATAAGGGAGCTTTAATTATAATATTTACTTTTAATTATAATATTTATTTGTGATGAATGAAAAATTTGCTAAAATAAGTAATGGTAAAATAATTGAATATGTGGTTTTAGATAAAGATTTTTGGAAGAATATCCTAACTTGTTTGAAAGGTACATTGTCTCTAATTGAATTGCTTCAATTGGTTGATTTGGATAAAAACGGTAGGCATCATATTCATTTATGAAGCAATGGACCAAGAGATGTAAAATGTTTTCAATGTTATCAAAATAAGGTATTAGTCAATATAATTGTCTTTTTATGTGTTTGTTAAGATAATGATTTTGAAATTGAAAACAGAAAAAAAGAAAAAAATTAACTCAATGTTTTGGTTATTTTCCTTGTGGAATATCATTGATGAAAGTGGAATAAGCAACTCCATCAGCCTTTGAATGTTGTAGGCTATTTTCTTAACCCTTAAATGCATTATCTTTCCGGATTTAAAGCAAATTTTGAAGTGAAAGAATCTCTAATAGAATGTATAACTAGAATGATGGAGCATATGGACGAACAAATTCTGGTTGATGTTCAAATTGACAATTTCAAAAAATGAACTAAATGTTTTGGTTATCCTTGGTTACTAGGTCAACTAATTTAAAAATAGTAAATAATCTATTATAAGAACATGCAAAATTTATATGGGTATAAAATGCTAATTGACATTCCATATTACCATCATTATAAACAATTTTTATTACAAAATGGAAGCATTGAAACACATTACATAATACTTTTTTAAAAAAAGGTATAAAAGTAAATAACAGGAAAACAACATATTAATTTACAAATTTGGTTTGTCATTTCTCAAACGAATATCTATACTTGCCGGTTGACAAAAATGGTTATCCTGTCTCTTTTAATTGGACTCGTTATCATTACCATATTCTACACGCAACCCTCACAAATTTCATATTAAAATGCATGGACTGTAACTGCCTAAAAGAAAATAAAGAACTATATACATTTTCAGAAACAAAAAAAGAAAAAACAATATAAACATAATATACATTAAGACATATAGATCATATTAACCTAACTTAGATTCATTAAGATAAAAAATCCATCAACACCTTGCAAATAGATTGACATTCTCAAATATAAAATTAATTAATTGCACATTTATTATTTTCTTATAAGATGCATTCATCTCCTTCGGTTTCTTGCAGTATTGGTTTCTCTTCTAACTATTGATGACCTCTCATCAATTCCTTTACATGGACAACGCCTCCTCATCATTCAAACTCCCATAGAGGTACGATGCGGTCATCAACTTCACTAGAGAAGACATCACAGAAAATTTGTTTCTCATCTCAACTCTGCCCTCCCTACTGTTGGTCTCTCCACTTTCCTTCACCATCACAATGCAAGAACCTATTCTCAGCCACTGTGGGGTCGCAATTGTTGTTTTTATCCAAACATGTTGGAAGTCTCACATCGACATTCTTAACATGGTATCAGTTTAGAATCTATTTTAGCGAGATTTATGTGAGCATTTTGTTCCATCCGTTGTTGGGTCACTATCGAATCACCTATTAATTTTACTCTCACCTTTTAGAAGTCTATACCTCAACGTGAAGGAGGTGTGTTAAAAGTCCTACATCAATTAAAAATAAGATCAATTTATAATATATAAGTAAGGTGTAAATCTTACCTTACAAACATGTTTTGTAAGAGATAAATTAGGTTTAAAGACTACTTCTTAATAAAACATATTCTCAATTTCCGACATGTTCTGCCCGTATATTATGAAATCCAGTAATCTGATGTACGTGAAAGATCTCATTCGAACTATCAAAAATAAATCCACCGAAGTGTTTGTATAATAGGAATAGGTGGAGAGAGAGGATCTGGTAAAACCACTCTTACCAAAGCCATCTACAATCAAATTCATTGGACATTCAAGGGGAAAAGTTTCATTGAAAATATTTCACAAGTTAGAGGAATAAGAGGGCATCTTCGTTTACTGGAACAATTTCTTTTAGATGTCCTTAAACAAAAGGTGGAGATTCCTAGCACTGATGTAGGAATAAGTATGATTCGGGAAAGACTTTATGGGAAAAGGGTGCTCATTGTACTTGATGATGTGCCTGAAAATTATGAATTTTTAGCACTATATGGAATTGTAGTGATGATAACTGTAATAATCGTTACATCATCAAAGAAGAATGGAACAGTGTATGGTTTAAATTTCCGATAGATGCCAGGCATTTGTTCCAAATATAATAAAAGTAAGCATCGAAGGTTAAATACAGCTGCTGTTGCTATGAAGTCGATTTTAAACTTAACTCAATTTTATAAAATCGACTTGGAAGATGAGATTTGCACTCCACTTATATATTATAAATTGATCTTATCTCTGATCGATGTAGAACTTCCAACCGCTGTAAAACATGTGTCTTTTTTAATTGTAAGCTCAAAAAACATTGGATATATATCCGTACGAGGTATTGAGGGATTATCTCATAATCTTTTTTTCCTTCCATCATTCGGTCTTGGATGTCACCAACAATGAATCTCATTTCTTATATTCATTCGTTTTGCATGGATATGGAGGAAAATACGATTGATATTGCACCATTGCATAGCACTCTTGCTAATATTCGAAGTGTTTTGGTAGCATGTGACACCGAATTTCAATTATCTAAGCAAGTGAAAAATATTTTGGTTGAATAATTTGTGAATATTACAGAATCAGGAACTTTAAAGCAACACTTGAGGTGTTCTTTGATTGGTGTTGGAGCATATCATCAATTCTTCAATGCTGTCAGCGATAACATACATGAGGTTCTTCTCTTGTCTTTGTTTCTTACCTTCATTCTGCTATTAATGAAATATCTGACCGAAACTTCAATAATCAATTTTAGCACGCTTAATTTCTATTGCCATAGAACCTCATCTAGAAGTTTCTGATTTTGGTGATCAACTAATCAAGTCATTTTGCTTTTATTTCAATACTTTCTTACTTTACTTTTCTGGCTTTGTTATATTTCCAATCCTCCTAGAAATATACTAAGACAAAAACATAAATGCTTTGTAAATCATTAACTAAGTAATGATGATACATACAGAAAAAAAAACTATTAATCATACAGAGGTTTTAGTGTATTGTTTGGCCCATATGGGTGAGGGACACTTTGTTTCTTTCATTGTGCCTCAAGATCGTGACATGAAAGGAATGACTTTGTGTATTGTTTATTAAACAACTCCTAAAATCATTGAACCTAAATTTACTACTGTCGTAATTCTTAATTACACAAAGATACACAACCATGGCACAGTAATTTCCTTTAAAACGAAGATTGGCAGAATCTGGAGACAATTTAGAGATTTTTGTGAATTTCGGTAATGGATTTATGGTCAAGAACACATACGTGGTGAACCAAAGAAGATAGAAGAAGCATCTAAGCCAAAGAAATGTTGAATTTATCGAGGAGGAAGTTCACTAGAGAGACACAAACATCAATGACATTTAAATTCAAGTATATAAGAGATTAATATTACTTTTTATCCAAAACCTTAAGTAATGAATTAACGAGTCTTTCACCATTTTTATATAGTGTTTTACTTAGATTTCCAACTTTTATCTAATATAGACACTTAGATTTCCAACAAGAAACATTCTCATTAGATTTGTAAAAAAAGTTGTAATGTGACTTCGGATAAGTCATTTATGTTCTTTGAGAACAGGATGATAACTTTAGTGATGGAAATAATCCTACTGTTCTTGATTGCTATTTATGTTTTTCCATCCTTTCCTTGTTTTTCTTTAGAATATAGCTTACAGTTAAGAAATTGATGTTTGTTTGTTGTGTTTCCTTGGCTTCACTTGGATTGTTTATTATATTTGTTTTCTTTTGGTTACATTTGTCAATACTTTTCCCTTTCAGCACATAATATCTCATCTCATCAAGAATTTTTCTTAAAGAAAAAGGGTATATAAGTTTTGTGATGTGTTTTGTTTTGATATCTTCTTAGTAGCCTGTGTTCTCGTTTCACTATGGCTTATCTCTTTATTTAAGATTAAATGTAAAAAAGTTTAATTTCACTTATCAATTTAACACTTATTATTTGTTTTATATAAATATATCATTTTTTTTCAATTTACATTTGTATATAAGTTTCATTATAGTGTGACTTATTTTTCATAGGTTTTTTCTTATATATATGTTTCTCAAAATTCTAATTCTAATTGTGGAACAACACCAAACTTTTACAAAATACCCAAATGAACATTACACTCTCTAAATTGAAAAAAAATTACAACCTTATGATAAAAAAACTTAGACATACGAAATTAAAATATCCATAATTTTAGGCATTTTAAGAAATAACCACCAATATGTCATTCAATTCAAGCATTGTTAGTGGATGATGATGACCCACAACCATAATCAAGTGGCTCTACCTTCATCACGTTCACATACAAAGAAAAAGTCTTGTTCGATGTCATCTGTGAATGCCACTAAATCACATAGTGCAAATCTTCATCATTTCTTAAAAATAAAAATTATTTTAGAACAACTTTCCAAAACCAATTGTAGCGGCATACGTAGAAGACATGACTTCATTCCGTTGTGGATAAGATCGTTTAAAGAGACTGAATAATATTTCCTGTTTTAAAATTTAATAAATAATGTTGAACAAAATAAGTATTTATCAAATAAATCGTTTATTTATTGACGTTTTACAAAATAGTATTTTCTAACTTATATGGTTAAACAGACAATGTTTAATCGCATTTAAATAAAAACAACGTCTGAGTGTACAGTTAATAAAATACGGAAGTTTAAAATTTTATATCTAAAAAGTATTGAATAGATAAGTATTTAAAGAAATTTAGAAAAAGCTCGATATAACCTACAAGCAATTTTATAAAATAATCGTCTAATGTTTTACATCATCTAAAGATCACACATTAAACACTTTGTTTAGTAAACAATGTTTTTATCAACGAACTAACATATGCCAAAATGTTTTAAACACGCAATATGTCTAAATGGTCAACAACGTTTAAAACATTTATTGTATGTATGAAAAAATATCTCTTTGCTTGTATGTTTTGTCCTCTTCATCTGTGTAAATCATGAAAATACGGGGGTTTACTCAAATTCCTACACAAGATCGATAAAGACGAGATATAATGTCATTTTAGGAATGTTTTCTTAAAGTTTCAAACTCTAGAGAATTGTATAAGCTACTTTTGTTAAAGTTTTGATAAAGCACATTAATTCTGCAGGGTAGATCTGAGTCTGACTACCTACCTAATAAGGCTACAAAGTCTACATGGGAGTCAACTATCTATCTAACGAATCTTTCTCGAAGAAGGCTATATATAGATGATTGCATGAAAAGAAGACAAAAGAATACATGCATATAATCAAGCTTGTTGTTAAGTTGTCTCTCTATATCAAAACACTTTGTTTAGCTTAAGTTGAGTTAAACAATCTAGTTAGTTGACTAAGGTTGAAATCATGAGTGGTTGATAATACTTGTTGGAAACCAAGAGCGATAACGCATAACCTTTTAAACATTATGGAACCCCTTAAGAGGTTTTGAAAGAGAACTGGACGTTGCTCAAGTTGGAGCGACCAGTATAAAAATTGTGAGTTATTGCTTTACTTTATAAAACATTTTCCTAAAGACTCTTTTAAACACATTAGCGTCTAACAACTATTGCAGACCGTTTAACCCTTACAAGAAGTTGATTTGCGAAAAGATTTTAAAACATATTTAGATTATACAAAAGTCATGAGGAATCATAACCACTTCAAATTATACAAAAGTCGCGAGTGTCATAATGACTTCTGTTTTTATGGTTTTTTTTTAAACTAGCATTTTTTTTGGAGTAAGATTTGTTTAAGTTTAGAACTTAGATATGTGTGATTTGTTGAGAAAGAAGAAGTGTAATTTAAGAAGCATTATGTGGAATTAATAATTTAAGATAGTCAAAAGTACAATATATGAAAACTTAATCAGGAAAGGAATGTTCCCTTGTGATGATGATCTTTATTGCAATAATAAGAACATTATTTTAGCTTATTGAGATTTGGTTGATGCATTTTATTATAAATACAAGTTGTTGGTCTGATGTCCTAAGCTGCATTGTGAGAGTCTAGTATGAAATTTGACCAGTATAGTTAAACCAATAATCTTTATTCTTAACCATATGGAATTAGACTTCGTATATCTTATTAATCATACAGAAGTTTTATATAGAATGGAAATAAGTCGTCAAGACTAAATAGAAAAAAGATCACATAACTATTACGTAATGACAAGATAGTCGAAGAATTTAAAAATGACTACAATCACACACCACTAGACATTCAATCAAATTGTGTAAGACATTGGTTGAAGGTAATGATGGAAAGAAAATATGTCTAGAACCTTAAATTCAAAATTTTCTGATCATATAGCCGTTTGTTGTTGATTTTTTCTAAGAAGTGCATTTATATCTTCTAAATATTGATTGTCAGCTCTTAACATTGACATTACTTTCAGACCTTGTTCAACAAACTATGATTTTATTCTTTCAAAGATTGCCCTAATTAAAGCATAAATAAGCAATGACCGAGCTCCTTTTAGAATAGAATTTATACATTAAACCAAATTTATTGTCATATAGCCGACTGTCCCATATTGGCTTGAATCCACTATTTTAATAGTATTTTGTCATAGATTTATTGTCTTAAATTACTCTTCTTCATTCTCAATTATTCACGTACATGTAAGTTCAAAACTTAAACAAACCTAATTATAAAAAAAATAAACTACTAATTTCCAAAAAAGAAAAAAACACGTAAAAAAATGACTCTCAACTTTTGCACAACCCGAAGTCGTCATAATCCCTCACAACTTCCTTGAAATCGTCATGACTGTTCACGAATTCAGTACATCTAAAGTTGTCATATCCCTTCACGTTTTTCAATTTGAAAGATTAAATTGAAAGTCATCACATCACCTAACAACTTCAATACACAAATATTTATATTAAAATCGTAGTCCTACCAGACAAACTTCACTTTTTTTATAATTTTACATCGAAATCGTATTACATACACAATTTCCATTTAGAAGTTGTATATCTACCACATGGCTTAGTACGACCCGTAATTTATTTCAAAGTTGTCTGTTGTAGTCATTTGCAATTTGTCCCACTTATATAAAAGAACCAAACTATAGGGTGTAAAATGCAGTTTCTTTGAGAAAATTGATCACACTTTACTTGATAGTTTACCCTTTTGAACATTGAAGGATTGTGTACAATTTCTTCCAATAAAAGATCCAATTCTAGTGTTATCTGTTCTTAACCATCATTATTTGATGCCTCTAGACTGCACCCGTTATTACTCCATAAGAACAAGCAAACCTCAAAGTCGGACATTCAGTATCACTGCCTATTTTATTCTCTTCTGTTCAAATATAACTATGTATCAGTCGAATACAAAGTTCTGCTGCATATAGAAATTTAATTTCCAGTGACCAAGTCAGACTTAGAAATAGAAATAATAAACTGAGCAAGGGCCAGAACTTATGCATCAACACGTTGATATTATTTTCTAACTAAATTAACAATTTTGTTTCCATCTTCCTACTTATTGCCCAGATTAACATAATGAGATTATAAATCACATTAAAAGTGTTAAAAAGTCAAGATGCTAAATCAAAGAATTACTAGTAAAACCAATTATGTAAATATTTTACTATATTGTGTGTTGATACTTTAATTCTATAAATATTTTTTTAATATTTAATTAATTTCACATCTTTAGTTCGGCAGCTGTGTAAGAGAAATACAGTAATACAGGCCAAAATGACAAATTACGATTCTAAGAATGACTGAATTTTCATGTATAGCATATCCTCGCCATAAATTATAATTACAAGATAGCATAAAGGAACAAATCTTAGAAACAAAAATTAGGAAGTTTCAACAGAGTACAAGATAAGTACAAAAATGATGGTACATGACCAGTACGTATGTGAACTATGCTCTCTCTATGAATTACTTCAATAACCTTTTTTCCTTTAAATTAACTTCCTCGTAGTATTGGACTCCTATCATTCATAGAGACTCTGGACTAGTGGAAGGCCTGATTCTTGCTGGCATTCGCAAATGTTTCAAAGAATTTTTAGGCGTGATAGACATTTTGTTCAAGTCCGGGTTAAAATCAAGATCTTCAACAGTCACCATCATATCATCATCAATCATATCTTTCGTATTAGTGTCAACAAAATCATCATCTGTCGCTTCACTGCCACTCTCACTGACTTCGGAAACGTTATCATCATCGTCATCGTATGTAGTTCTGACTTTTGACCACCGAACAAAATGTGGTCTTATGTAGCTGGTGATGGATTGATAGTTGGAGTGGAGAGCAAAATCAGCATGAGCATAAAACTTAACCAGGTACCATGTCAAAGTCAAATGACATAAATTCCGATAAATAAAACTAACCTTTCACTTTTCTTCAATAAACATGGATCAAACGGAAAGAACATGTCAAGTCTATCCATCCCGCCAAAAGCCTTGGAAAGATCAGACTCGAGCATGTCATTGAAAACGAATGACTCTGATGCCATGAAAAGTTTAGCAGCCTTTGCCTGTCTAAGAAATTCCACTACTACAGTAGGCAAACACACCTGGTACATAAATTTATGTTTAAAAGTTTTGTTCAAAGAGTTCTGACAGAGCAAAACTTCACCCCTTCAAGGGTCACGAGAAAAAGAATATGAAGTCTATCTATCTGGATAATCTTTTCCATAAATAATTACCAAAAGAAAATAAAAAAATTGAAATAAACCTTCTATATGATAAAATTAGTTAATTTGTTAGCTAAAAATAAACTATTTGGAAAGGTTAATCCAACAAAACCTTAATAAATTAACTGTATATAAACTAATATTAGTTTGATGATTTAACTTTTTCTCATTTTCTTCACCTATGAGTTCTTATAAAAAAGTTTCCTCATCATTTTATGCACAATTATACAAGATGTTTATATTAAAAACCATCACTGTTAAAACTTAAAAGTGTCTTACCTTCAACGGACACAATTTATGTTTCCAGATTGCCTCCATAGGCATATTAAGTAGCTGCAATTTAAGCCTAGGAACGTCCATGAGAGATCTCATGCGAAAACACAGAATGTACATGATAGCCTGCTCACACCAAAAAAAATATATATATATAATGAACAATGAAGAATACTGAAAGACATCAGCTTTACGGCACCCCCCAACTAAAAAGGTCAAATGTAATAAGACTCACCTGACACCCAGAATAAAAAACTTGATGTGCTCGTGGGTTCATACCAGAATCACGTAACTTACAATAAGCATAACACTGATCAACCAAGCTGAAATTACGAAGAAAGACCATAAAATCAATTAATAACAATTTGCCTCTTCTACTACAAGATAAAGATAACTTATTTGGCCATAAATGAACAGTTGACATTCAAAATGTTTTCAAACCTTTGTATGATGGTAGTGACCAACGCAGCCGAAAGGAACTTTGCACGAGAGAGATAACTAGCAAGATAAGCAACAGCACTCATCCTACAATGAATGAAGGCAATTACCAATGTCATGTTCTCTAAATATTGATTATAAAAAATATTTACATTTGAATATACATTTTATGCACATGTCAACATCCATGTCAGTCCAGTTTTTTAATCATAAACCATCTCATGATTAAGTGTAGTACAGCTCACTTCTACAACAAAAGTAAGTTGCAGCAACAAGGGCCACCATTTTTATACAGTAATCAACACATAACAAAGTTATTAAGGGGTTATCATTCCAGTTGCAGCATAAATCACAAAAACAGTTTACAATGTTGTAACTTGACCAGTATTGATACAAAGTTACACATTTGATAAAATGAAAGAACACATTAATGCAGCAAAAACCAACTCTACAATATTTCTCAGCTGCACACATAAGCCCCATTTTACATACGTAGTTCATTGAATAGTCAAATGGGTGAATTTTAACTTTTTTACCACAACAAAAATACCTTGTTACAGGTGGATTAACATCAGAAACAAACATATCAGCAAGAACCATGGCAAACTTCACACCACATACTTCAGGGTCCAGTGCACACGCATAGAACATCACAAACTGGAACAAAATAGAGCACTAATGAGAACACAATTCTCAGAAATAGTACCAGTAAGACAAGTTGTAACAACAGTACCTGGGTAAATTTTGACTTGTATGCATTCAGTACAGTTTTCTGGAATGAAGGAAGTAGAATATCGAATACCTAACAGAAGATAACAAGAGTATTAAGATGAAGCCATGTTGATGCACAGCTTAAATGTGTTTTGTGCCCTAATGTTGAAACTATGTGCATAATTTTATTGATGGGAATACCTCAGCCAATCGGCCACTGCTTTGACAGGATTCAAGGTGCAATAAAGCTAGCACAATTAGGTTATCTAATTTTTCAACAACCTTTTTGTCTTGCTTGCCTTGCAAATTTTTCCTATTTAACAACTCTGACTGAGGCTGTAAAATGAAGACAAGAAATTCATGAGATAACACATATGAAGCAAGAAATTAAACAACTATAATACAGACATAAAAATGTACTAATAAACATACACCAGGCAACAAATAAAGAACCAAGGATAGGAATAAGAGATTTCTCTCCTTCAAGCAAATATGATTTTTTTTATCGGCTCAAGCAAATATAATTAAATTGACTTTATAACTTCTGAGCAACCAAATAAACTCGGCTCAGTCATTTTAATTGTCAAAGAACTAATCATTAAATCACAGTATGAACTTCAAATAAATTAATAAGAAGCATACCATACTATCAGAGTTCTCATCCTCCTCTGCAAATTTAATAATATCTTCTAACTCCATATCAAATATGCCTCTGGTATCTTCTTGCAAGATTCCATCCCATCCAATTTCCACCTACAGCCATTTTAATAAATATGAATGGCCAAATGATCCAGCATTTCTTTGAGAAAAATTTCAAGGGAGAATTAACTAACTTACATCCAACTCTAGCAACCTATCCACAAGAGCAGGCAGCACTGTAGAACCGACAGTTTCTCCAATTGCACCACTCTCCAACTTTAACATATTCTCAACATATAGGACAATCTCCTAAAAGCAACAAAAACGTGAACCCTGATGAAAAAGATACTCTCCATAGGCTATATCAATAAATAATGTATTTCTACAGACTGTTTTGAAATATAAAATGCACATTAAGTGTAAATATAACTTAAATAACCACTATACTTTCTCCATAGTGAACAGTTTAGATACTGGTCACCGAATGCCAAAATTGACAAGATAAAAAGTACAATGGCTAATTGACATCCAGCTAATTGATACACCATTACATAATAGTGATACACAACAAATTCACTTAGTTGCCTCTGGAGAAAATCATATGAACTCACACGATCATTACTGAAGACACTGGGCATGTTCTGGACAACTATTGGACATAGTCGCAAGGGTGCAAGAGGCACCAAATCAGCTATCTCTTCCAAAGCCGCATGCACCCGAGACAGAACTTTATTTTTCCTGTTAATTCCATTCTCGTTATCCAGAGAACCATACATGTAAAAAGGGGGCACAAATTGTTTCACAAGCATATCCAAACACCAATCAATATATTTTCCATTAGTAGCAGCCTGCAGACAAATATACAAGCATCAAAATTAACAGAATTTGACAAGTGGCTCTATGATTAAAATATCCAGTGGTGACACAAAAGAATCATGTACCAAAGATGTAATGAGTTCCAGCAGTGCATCCATAACCTCAGTTCCATTATTCCAGAGGCTCATTCTTGAAACCTGAGCAAAAATTCCACCAAAATCAATCATCCTTCAAGGAGGAAGAATTTGAAGTCCCAAACACATCGGAGTAAATAAAATCTTACAGCAAAGAGAAGAGATTCGTGATGATCAGAATCTATATAGGACACTGCTCCAGAAAGTGCCTTCAAAGTTGTCTGCATCAGTGGGATATAGCATTACAAGACGATATTAGCACAAAGACTTAGATTTAAGCCCACAAAAAAAAATGCAACATCTTCTAACTTAGTTATGATCATTAAATGAAGCACCTACCACAAGAATTGCAACCTCATCAGGACTAAGATTCCTCTTCGGGTGCAAATAACAAACGAGCTCGTCGTAATTCCCTCTATCACCCTGAACCACAATAACCCAGCTTTTATTCCCTTCGGCAATAGAATGGTAAAATTTGAATTGAACAAAACCCATAACACTTTCCGAAATCTACAACAATTTACCGTTTTGACTGCATCAAGTACACTTCTGAAGTGATGAACTAACTGTGAACCACTATAACCACCGTTATCCATTTGGGGGCTTTCTTCCTTGTTACTTACACAAACCTTCACCATGCTCTCCTAAAACCCTAGACACAAACCCTAACACACCTACAACAAAAGCAAAAGAGGAATTATAATAAATTAATAACCGCAAAACACAATAAGCACATAACACAAACCTAAATCAAACGGAGAACACTTACAGAAGGGCGTTGGTAACGGTGAGAAGAAGAAAAATTGGACCAATTAGACTATCCCATTCAACTACCAACCTTACCAAGTTTATAAATACTCAATATTCCATGCAATTGATTCAACAATCTAGTCAAAGCAATTAGACTATGCAACCAGTAACAAAAACACAACAACCAATACAACAATTCAGTAATCTAAGCTTTCTCCAAACTAATTTACAACCCATCATGCTTTGCTCCTAAACATGGAATAATGCATATTATTATTTTCAGAACAACACAGATCATCATAGTACCTTTAGTTACTTTCTATATTTACAAACAACCAGAATAAAATACAACCAACCCATCTACCCACTTCCTAGTACATGAAACCCCAACTCCTAACTTCTTTTCTCATAAAATCAACAGCGTAGCAGTGTCTTAGTAAAATCTTACTTCAGACCCAACTCCCATCCATTCCCACTATCATAGCCAGATCAACATTTACATTTGAATTCTATTTTAAACACATACACTTAACATTACCACAAAAAATCCAATTCTTGCTAACTCTAATTACCTTTTATAAGTCTGTACTACCAAAACCAGTGAAAGAATACAACAACCTTTTGTAATTACCTTGAACTTGTTATTGCTTTATTTCAGCACACATAAATTTCATATATCAATTTTTTCATTACAGACCAAAAACAAAAAATAACACACTAAAGACTAAACTATTTGAATAATTACAAATTAAAACACTTAAACCCAACTTTATCCCCAAACATATACCCTGACACAGTCCTTTCGCAAAACAGATTCTGAATATATAACCTTATACCACTCTTTTAAAAACTAATTTAAAAGAAAATTATTAAGAAAATTATAACATATAAATATAGTAATAATAATTTTAATTTATTTAATAGATATTAATTAACGAAGTAAAGACTTAAGGAATATTTATATAATTAATATATTTTAAATAACAAAAACCTGATCACAAGTCAAACCAATGATACAATTTTTATGATTATAAAAATAATAAAATTATATAGATATTCAAAGTTAAAATAAATCCTTGCAACATTTTTCCACTTTTCCTACTTTCTTTAATCTTAATAAACCCCTCCCAATGTTAAACTAACCAATCAAAATGCTCCCAGTTTTATAACCCTGCACCCATTCTAATTAATATCAATCATACACCAATTACTGTATTCCAAAAGTTAACTTACCAACCCATTCACTTGGTAATTTCCCAATGTTTCATACAATTATATCACCTTTATTAAAATAATTCCATACCCTTAATATCATCATATACCACGTTATATACCAACCAATTCAATATCCATTCAAATACATGTCAATTCTTAAATTTTATAACAGAGCATACATCATTTATATAAGCCATCCAACATTAATTCTTGACACTTTCTTCATACGTACACCAACTTCCACAAAATATTTAACCATTAAAATATAATCAGAATCTAATTCATGTTCTAGACTTGCAACCCTTCGTACCAACAATTATACAATTCAGTATATCACATAGACAATCACGTATGATGCAGGAATTACAAAAAAAATCACAATTTCAGATAGTCATTTTGACATTCGAAACAATTAGACCTTTCATCAATTCAGTTACATCTACTATTCCAATCCCATATCAACCTACCATACAATCTGACATCTACTAACATTCTAACAAAACATAGCATTTCCATTTGCAATAATATATCATCCACTTTATTTAAATCACTTGAGATTTAAGACTGATAAGAAATATTCTTGAGGGCTTAATGATCCCTCTCATTATTTTCTATTTATAATGAAAATCACAAGAGTACATGGAACACCAAGAGTCTCCACTAGACTACTAGGTACAGAACTAGGTACTAAACTAGATACAACTCATTAATTATCTGCAGACTAGCCTAAATGATGATACCTATATGTAATGATTCTAACACTCCCCCTCAAGCTGGAGCATACAGATTATATGTACCAAGCTTGGAACAAATAAACTCAATTCGAGGTCCCCTCAATGACTTAGTCAACATATCTGCGAGTTGATCATTTGATCCAACAAACTCGTACATATTTCTTTTGACAATAACTTTTCCCGAACAAAATGACAATCAATCTCTATATGTTTAGTCCTCTCATGAAACACTGGATTTGATGCGATGTGAAGGGCAGCTTGGTTATCACAATACATCTTCATACTTTGAATGTCACAGAATTTAAGCTCTTGAAGGAACTGCTTAACCCATATAAGTTCACATGTTAGTGATGTCATTGCCCTATATTCAGCTTCAGCTGTTGATCGAGCTACTACATTTTGTTTCTTACTTTTCCATGAGATAATGTTTCCTCCAAGGAAAACACAATATCCAGTAGTAGATCGTCTATCAATAGGAGAACCTGCCCAATCGGCATCACAATATCCTGATACCTGAAGGCTTCCTTTCTCTTCATATAACAACCCTTGCCCAGGAGCCTTCTTTAAATACCTTAAGATTCGAATGATAGCATTCCAATGGCCAACACATGGAGCTTGCATGAACTGACTAACCACTCCAACAGCAAAAGATAGATCCGGTCTTGTAATAGTGAGATAGATTAGTTTTCCAACAAGTCTCCTATATCTCTCCGGGTCGGAAAATAACTCACCTTCTTCGATTGTTAATTTTTGATTTGGGTCCATAGGACTGTCAACCGGTCTACAATCAATCATGTCTGTTTCTTGCAAAATATCCAGGGCATACTTCCTTTGGGAGATTACAACTCCATCCTTTGACCGAGCTACTTCAATGCCTAAGAAGTATTTGAGGCTGCCAAGATCCTTGGTTTGGAAATGTCTACACAAGTACTCCTTTAATTGAGATATTCCAGCAGTATCATTTCCTGTAATGACTATATCATCAACATATACTATTAAGTAAACACATTTCCCGAGAGATGAATGATAATAAAAGACCGAATGATCTGCTTCACTGCGTTTTAGCCCAAATTTTTGAACAATGGAGCTGAATTTTCCAAACCAAGCACGTGGTGATTGCTTGAGCCCATACAAAGATCGGTGTAATTTGCAAACCATACCAGACTCCCCCTGAGCAACAAACCCAGGAGGTTGCTCCATATAAACTTCTTCCTCAAGATCACCATGGAGAAAGGCATTTTTGATATCCAATTGATGAAGTGGCCAATGACGAATTGCGGCCATCGCGAAGAAAAGACGAATGGTAGTCATCTTTGCCACAGGAGAAAAGGTGTCACAATAATCAAGGCCATACACCTAAGTGTACCCCTTTGCAACCAGCCGGGCTTTGAGCCTATCAATGTCACCATTAGGGCCGACTTTAACTGCATATACCCATCGACAACCAACAGCCTTTTTGCCTGGAGGAAGTGGCACAAGCTCCCAAGTATTACTGTGGTCAAGAGCCTGCATTTCTACAATCATGGCTTGTCGCCATCCAGGATGATCAAGTGCTTCTTTCACATTTTTGGGTATAACCACCGAAGACACTGAGGATAAAAGGGAATAAAAGGAAGGCGACAATCTGTGATAGCTAAGAAAATTATAAATGGGATGAGGGTTGCGAGTGGAACGATTACCTTTTCTGAGAGCAATGGGCCAACCAGAGTCATCTTCACAAGGAGGCGTGGCAGGAGGCGGTGATGGAGAAGAATCTGAAGAAGGAGATCCACCATTTTATGGAAGAGGACTGCCCACGGGGGTACTGTGTCGAGAGAGATCAATATGTGGAGAGGAAGGTTCGGGAGGACCTTGAGCATGACGTGAAGTGACTGGGACATAGGAGATATTGGACTCAACCACTGGAAGAGGAAGGACCTGTTGGAGGATATGAACATCTTGAACAGAGGGAGAAAAGAAAGGTGTCTGTTCAAAGAAGGTGACATTGGCAGACATGTAGTACTTCCGAGTTTCAGGAGAGTAACACCGGAACCCTTTTTGAATCCGAGAATAACCCAAAAAGACACATTTGATTGCACGAGCGGAGAGCTTGTCTAGCCCTGGAGACATGTCGTGAACAAAACAAACACAACCAAACACTCGAGGAGGGGTGTGAAAAAGAGGATCATTGGGAAAGAGAATGGAGAACGGGACTTTATCATTGAGAGAGGAGGAGGGCATCCTATTAATAAGAAAACATGCAGTTAAGATGGCATCCCCCCAGTGATGAACAGGAATATGGGCACCAAGCAAAAGGGTACGAGCAGTTTCAACCAAGTGTCTATTTTTTCGTTCGGCTATACCATTTTGCTGGGGTGTATGAGGACAAGTGGACTGATGCAAAATACCATGGGAGCTAAGGATTGCAGAAAAAGAGAATGAGAAATACTCTTTAGCATTATCACTTCTTAAGATTTTAATGACTTGACCAAATTGGTTCTTGATTTCATTCAAAAAAGATGTGAAGATGGATAACAATTCAGAGCGATCTTTCATTAGATAAACCCAAGTACATCTAGAATACTCATCTATAAATGTAACAAAATACCTAAAACCAAAAGAAGAGACGCGACTAGGTCCCCAGACATCAGAATGAATAATAGAAAAACTAGAAGTACACATTAATTGAGACCTTTTAGGAAAGACAGATCTAACATGTTTTCCTAGTTGACAAGACTCACATTCTAAAGTCTGAAGACCACGAAGTTCAGGACACATCTTTTTTAACTTTGACAAGTGAGGATGGGCCAAACCGATCATGTAACACTTTAGGGGGAAGAGCTGCAACACAAGATACCCGTGGACGTGATCCAAAATGGTATAAACCTCCAGCTTCATATCCTTCTCCAATCTGTCTCCCCGAGCCACGCTCCTGTATAACAAAAGATTTTGAATCAAAGGTTATTGAACAATGTAACATTTTGGTTAACTGACTTAAGGAAATTAAATTGAATGAACAATTAGGGACAAAAAGAACAGATTTCAGAGTGAGAGAGGGAGACAGGGAGACTTGACCGACTCCCTTTGAACAAGTTTTAGAGCCATTTGCAAGGGTAATGAAATGGGGTTTTTCTTGGAGGGAAAGGGTTGAGAACAATGAGGTATTACCAGAGATGTGATCAGAAGCACCAGAGTCAATTACCCATGAATTAGGACCTTCCATGGATTGAGAAATGCAGGCTGTAGACGTACTTGGGGACTGAGATGATTGCGCCAAGCTGTTAAACTTTAACCTCAGATACTCTTGATACTCTTCCTCAGTGAACTTGGAGTTGGAAGTGGGAGTTTCAGCCTTAGAGATATTGGTTGTTTTGGAAGGAAAGCCATGCAAGGAGTAGCAGTTTTCTTGGGTGTGACCCACCCTCTTACAATAAGTGCACTGTGGACGTCCCCGACCTCCACGTCCTCCTCCTCTAGTGCCACGTCCTCCTCTTCCTCGTGTGGCAACCATGACAGATGGTTCTAGTGTTTCATGAGCTTCCTGAGATTGAGGCACTGGAACACGAAGAAGACGTGTGGTCAAGGCTTCCAAGGAAGGGACCTCATGGCTTGTCAGGAGTTGATCTCTGATGTGATTCAAATCTGGATGCAAAGCACGGAGGATCATCACCATATAATACTTGTCAAGCTTCTTCTTGATGTCTTCCGAAGATTCCACTTCCAATGACATTCTCAACTCTTCCACAGCTGCTTGGGCTTCAGTCATGAAGGAGACCATATCATGGTCTGTCATTTTGAGACTTGCAAGTTTATTTGCTGTATCATAGAGACGTTGAATATCATTAGCATAGATGTTTTGAGCTCTCTTCCAAAACAAGTGACATGTTTTGAAAGCTCTAAGAGATATCAAAAGTCGTGGTTCCACAGACTGCCACAATAGGGCACACAGCTGGAAATCTGCTTGTTTCCATTGTTCAGCTTTTTCAGACGGTACTTGGCTTCCATCTTGCTCAAGGTGGTCATAATGTCCTTGACCGAGGAACCACATTTCCACGGCAGCAGACCAAGAGAGGTAATTCTTTCCGTTTAACTTTTCGGAAGTAATTGAGGGACTTCCAGATAAAGAAAGAACACTTCCAGACGCCATTGTTGATAAAAATAGGAGAGGAACCAGAAAGGAGTCAGAAAACCGAGAGGAACTAGAAAACCCTAGGGGGGCTTAGGGTTTTCTTCAAGGGGAGCTTCTGGACCTCACTGAAGCAGGGTTTTGAGGGGCAGAACAGAGAGAGGAGGTCCAGGCGACGGCTATGGAGGTGTCGCGGTGACTTTCCGGCGGCCAGAGGGCGGCGCGTGAGTTGCACGCGCCTGTTCGCAGCGCACAAAGACGTGGCGCGTGGCGGAGCGTGGAGGAGATTCAGGCGAACCCACCGGTGGGGTTGGCTGTCGCGTGAAGAGGCGAACCAGATCCAGTGGTCGCCGGACGGAACAGTGACGACGGCCGGCGACGGACAGATGCGAGATGGCGGACAACCAAGTTGAAGAACTTCAAACTGCAGTTGACAACTGCATATAGTGGCGAGACAGCCGCGAATGACGGCAAACGGCACCGGACAGGTGCGAACAGCAGTGACAGTGCTGGTGGACAACTGAGGACGGAAACCAGAGCAAGATGAACCTGCTCTGATACCAACTTGAGATTTAAGACTGATAAGAAATATTCTTGAGGGCTTAATGATCCCTCTCATTATCTTCTATTTATAATGAAAATCACAAGAGTTCATGGAACACCAAGAGTCTCCACTAGACTACTAGGTACAGAACTAGGTACTAAACTAGGTACAACTCATTAATTATCTGCATACTAGCCTAAATGATGATACCTATATGTAATGATTCTAACAAAATCATAATCATAATTCTATTTATGATTATAATTTTCCCATAAGATTACACTCAACATTTGCCAGACATTTATCCCAGACCCATATCTTTAACCAATTAATGATACTATTACATGAATATACTTTAATATTCACCAATCCAGATTCAAACCCAACCTATAAATGTATACTAATCCGTACCAATTAAACATAAAAATCCCATGATTCTAAAATCCTTGATTATTATCATTTATCCCATTGAGATTGTATTATAAGCATGACAGAGTTCATTTACCATATATCAATTACGCAGGTGTTTTTAGTTCCCAAACCTAGCAATTAAACACCAACTATCATAAATCACACAGGCATATATGAGTGTCTACCAGATAGTGTATTTAAACATGTGCCCATTCATCTACAATGACTTCCCATGGAATATAATAATCAATAATAAACAGCGTCCAGTTCTATAGAATAATTACTAAGTGATTAAACATAGTTTCAAAACCCCAACCACCATTCTTAATTTAATATAATTTTTTTGTTGTTTAATCGTAAACTTTGCATTCCAATAGTCATATTTTATTATCATAACATAATCATGAAATTTAAGATACTAACCCAATCAAAATTGTTCACCATTATCCAATACTGAAAGGATTTCCAATCCAAATATCTATCATACCATAATTCTTATTAATTTCAATTCTGCAAAATCAATATAAGAAATCTGATCACTACTTCAAGGTTCCAAATCATAAATTTTCTATCTTGATTTTATATCATTTATATATAAGCATACCTTCAACTTCAACTCTATTTTCAGAATGCACATACAACTCAAACATTCCAATTCTCAGTACAATTATATGTCAAAACTTAATGTTCCAGACCAATCTTTTTATATATTCCATTTCTCTACATCATCATCCAAACCTATTTTAATATATAGCCATGTATATAAAACTTCATTTTAACGCCTAGCTTAAACAGGAAGAAACATAAAAGACAAACACGCAACCGACAATCACATTGATTAAGGTCAGCTTCCCATACCTGCTTCAAAACCTTCCTACAATTAAACCCTCGACCCGAAATTCCTTCAATCGCCCTTTCGTTATTCACTCAACCTTTCGCGCCTTCTAGTTATTTCGATTTCGCTTCGTCTCACGTCCTCCGCACTCTCCGCTAGTTGATTCCTAAGGTTAGTCTCTTTGGCAGAAGAAGAATTAAAACAAAAGGAAGAGAAGAGAAGAAGGGAGGTTCTCGAATGGTGATGGGAATGAGGCTAGGGTTCCTCGCGTTCTCCCTCTCGCGGGGTTTCTTCCTTCTCCCTTGCCGCCCACTCTCTCCTTTGCCCTAGGGTTTCTAAGCTTTGAAGGAAAAAAAAAAAAAAGAACTGAGAGAGAACAGATTCGTGATTGAAAAAAAAAAAAAGTTTTCTCCCTCCTGCAGTCCTTAGCCCAAAACAGCTTTTAAAAAAGAACAAACAAATGCAAATAAAAAAATTAAAAAGAAAACATAAGATATTGGAGGGTGTTTTACCTTCTTCCTCCAACCCTTTTACCTGTGTCTCCAATTTCGTTCCTAATTAAAAATGCATTTAATTTTTAGAAAATCGAAAAGAATCTGATCAAGAATTCTTTAACAATTTTAGTTTAGATGTTTCATTTTAGGTAAAATAACTTTTTTGTCCCAATTTTGGTTGGCAAAATTCGAAATGGTCCCGTTTTATTTTTTTGTTCAATTTGGTTTTAAAAAACGTTAATTGTGTTCAATTTAGTCTTTTTCACTAACTTCGTTTAAATTGTTAACGGCGAGCTGTCCAAATGTGCAAGTCCATTGTGAAGTGTCATTTATTGGCTGACGTGAAGTATGATGAAGCATTTTGAGTTGGAATTAAGATTTTTGAAATTGTATTTATGATATTATGGTTATTATTTTGGGAATAAATTAAAGCTAAGTAATTTGGGAATTTTTTTTCGTGTTTTGGGAGGGAAACTTGTGAGATTGACAAGAACATCTTTGGGAGGGAACACCATTGACGTGTTGTTCCAATCGGAAGCAATCATCTTTGGGAAATCAAATTTGCGAAATCAGGTTTGCGTTCGTAATCCCTACTTTGTGGCATTAGTATCTAGCATTTTTGTTGAACATTGTAAAACTTGGAAAAAATTTCGTTTGAGTGTTAGATTTTGGAGAAGTTACAAAATTTGTAACAATTGTTGAAATTTATTTAGGGCATTGTTGTGTAACGTATTATAATTGGTTCTGTGAAGGTCATTGTGGGTTTTTTGACTTTGATATAGTGGTCACATGTTAGCACTTACTTTTAGCGTTTATATAGTGGTCACATGCTCATAAAGTTTATTTTGTAGGCTTGCGTTTGGGATGTCTAAGGAGAGGTTTAATGTTGTGGTCCACCATGGTGGGACCCTAGTACATGAATATCCTATTGAATATGTTGGTGGGGAAACGACATATTGGAGTGTGGACCCTGACAAATGGAGTTATTTCGAAGTGGTAGATGTTGTTAAAGAATTGGGGTATATTAAAGTGACTGACATATTTTATTGCATTGATAATATTCTACATAAGTTGGATGATGACAAAGGTGCAATGAACATGGTAGGCATTGCCAAGTATTTAGGGAAAGTTCACCTGTTTGTGGTTCACGATGTGGATGATGACCCAGAGTTGGTTGAAAAAGAAGCAAGTGAACAAGAACAAGAACAAGTTTTTTTCCTCTGTCAAGGAACTTTAGATAGTACAGAAGATAGCCATGTAGGTAGGGAGGGTTTGAATGAAGTGGGGTTGCATGGTTTGGATGATGAAGTCGATGGTTTGAATGAAGTGGGGCTGGAAGTAGAGTTGGAGGAGGAGGAAGTAGAGTTGGAGGGTGAACAACATGTGCAGGGGTTGGAAGAAGTAGAGGAGGAGGACATGGATGAACAACATGTGCATGTGGAGGAAGAAGTGTTTGATGATGCAGGGGAGGTGCATAGTCATGAAGGAGAAGGGGATGAAGGACTAGTGGATGTTGATGTAAATGTTGATGAAGTACTTTTGGACAATATAGAAGGGGCTGTATCAGTGGAAGTTAGTGAAAATGAAGAAAGTGGAAGTGAGGATTCAGATGATATTGCACATAGCCAGAAGAACCCATATGACAGAGGGTTGTCTGATGATGCGTGGGAGTCAGAGTTTTTGGCCAGTCCAGATGAAAGTGGAAGTGAGGATAGTGGTCATGAAAGGCAAAGTTGTGGTCCATTTGGGACATTTATTATGCAAAAGAGTACGTCTGAATACAAGTGGGAAGTGGGAACAAAATTTAGGGATAAAAAAGAGTTTATGGATGTTGTTAGAAGTTATGCAGTCCACGGTGGCAGAGATTTGAAGTTTATTAAGAATGATAACAGACGGGTACGAGTGAGATGTTTGGGTGCCCAAAAAAGTTGTCCATGGATGGCTTATTGTGGCTATATGGAAGGATGTAGGACATGGCAATAAAGAAAAATAGTGGATAAGCATACTTGCAGTAGGCAATTCAACATTAAAATGATGAATGCTAAGTGGTTGAGTGAGACATTAGATAATTCACTACAAGAAAATCCGAATTTCAAGATAAATGAAATACGCTCAAAAGCTTTGAGGAAATGGAATACCAATGTCACACTTTCTAAAGCTCGTAGGGCAAAGATAATTGCATCTTCAAAAGTTGAAAGTAGTTTTAAAAATTAGTTCAAAAGAATACATGACTATGCACATGAATTATTGAAATGTAACCCTGGATCAACAGTAAATGAATTATTGAAATGTAACCCTGGATCAACAGTAAAAGTTAAAGTGGATAGTGACAGTGGTCAGTCAATTTTTCAGAGGTTGTATGTTTGTTTGAAAGCTTGCAAGGTTAGCTTCGTCTGTTGTAGGCCATTTATTGGTTTGGATGAATGTTTTCTGAAAGGATTGTATAAGGGGGAGTTATTAACAGCTATTGGGAGAGATCCTAATGACCAGATGTTACCTCTGGCATATGCAATTGTGGAAGTAGAGAACAAAGATAGTTGGACATGGTTTTTAGAGTTGTTGATAGAAGACCTTGGGGTGCTGAAGTATGCAATGAATGCACTTTTATGTCTGATCAACAAAAGGTAAATGCACTTTTCTGATTTGTTTCAAAAGAATAATTGTATTAGTCATATTCTAGTTGGTCACCAATTTGGTTTAAAATGTTCAAATTGGTCCCTAAATTAGTTTAAAATGTTTAATTTCGTCTCTTTTGCAAATAGGGTTTGCTGCCAGCTATTGAACAACTTTTACCCAAGGCAGAGCATAGATTTTGCATGCGATATTTGTATGCAAATTTTAGGAAAAAGTTTTCTGGCCAAAAGTTCAAGAATCTAATGTGGAAAGCTGCTGCAAGTACATATCCCCAAGCTTGGGAAAAAGAGATGTTAAATATAAAGGAAGTGAATGAAGAGGCTTACAAATATCTAATTGCTATCCCGCCAAGGTATTCTTTGTTCATTAACAATACATTGATGATGACATGTATAGTGCATATAAAAATCATTTTTATTTCTTGTAACAGGTATTGGTCAAGATCTAGATTTACAGGTCGAGCAGTTTGTGATACACTAACCAATAACATGAGTGAAGGTTTTAATAGTGTGATTGTTGAGGCACGAGGAAAGCCCATTATAATCATGCTCGAAGAAATTAGAGTTTACCTCATGAAAAGATGGGCAACTAATAGAATAAAAACGTGTAATATGGACTTTCATATCTGCCCCAAGATTAGAAAGAGACTTACAAAAGAGTCCAATTTATCCAAAAATTGGATCCCTAGGTATGCATTTCCTTTCCCACTATTAATTGATGGTAGTTGGAATGTGATTAAAATGGTGTTATTGATGAAATAATTCTTAACTTGTATTCATGACAGTTGGTCTGCAGAAAAACTCTTTGCACAGATTACAAATAAGTTTGCAGTTAACCTGGACAACCAAGATTGTACGTGCAGGAAATGACTTATTACTGGGATCCCTTGCTGCCATGCAATTGCAGCCATGAAGTTCCTAAATTTAGATCCAGAAGATTATCTACCCATTTGGTTCATATGGTCAACGTATGATGAAGCATATGCCTCCATCATATTTCCAGTCAATGGGCACCTGTTATGGGAAAGAACACCCTACGTAGATGTCCTCCCACCATTCCAGAGAAAATTACTTGGCAGACTAAAGAAAAAAAGAAGGTTGGAGCAGTGGGAGCTAAGGAGGAATGAGACCCAGATGACCAAAGGTGGCCACCGCAAGAAATGTAGTATTTGTCGTCAAGTAGGACATAAGAGAAATAATTGCCCTACTCAACATCAAGCAGACCTACCAGAAGCATCTCAACCACCACTCCAACAACCAACTGAGGAAATTACACAACCATCTCAACCACCAACTAAGGAAATGACACAACAATCTGAAGCACCACCAATTAGACCCGACAAGTTACCAATTACAAGACCACATGCTTTATAATGTTATAATGTTGTTGTACTTTTGTTTTGTTGGAATTGGTCACTTCTGTGGTAAACATTAGGCACTAGATATGTTTTGGATGTACTTTAAATATCTTTTGCTGGAATTGGTCAATTGGGTGTTAAACATTAAGCACTGGATATGTTGGAATTGGTCACTAGATATGCATGTAATGATTACCTTCGTTCTGTTTATGCAAATTTATCATTTTAATGATTTATACAATTGGAAAGATATTGTGCTTTATTGCTTTATGAACACATCAGTTGTCAACATAGGGACCACATTTCCAAATAATGAACAAAAATTGGGAATAAATTGAACAATTACTTACTAATTAATTGAAATTTCATTCCTTCATTTAGTAGAAAAGAAATTGGCACAACCTAAACATCACAACAGTTCAACTCCATTCACCTTAAATCACTACGTTCAACCACTTTGGGACCACCTCTTTAAACATCATCACTTCAACGAAAATACACAAAACATAAGTATGTTAACTACACTAAGAAAACCAGCCACTGCTACTAATAATTGGATCTTTTTCTTCAAAGCTTTGACTTCGTTTTCCAGATCATAAATCTTCCCCCTTTGCCTCCCAATAATAACATCTCTTTCATCAACATTTTCTTTATTACACCACTTGAAATAGTTGCAACACATCGCATTACCAGTTTCGCATTACCCTTCGAACTTGGCCGGACAGTGCTGTAGGAAATTTTCCAAGTTCCATTCGGCCTGGCTGTTTATCGTGGAACCGGACGGTCCGCCAGATTGCGTCCCAGTCCTCATCATTTCCATCATCAACCGCTGGGTGTTCTCGGCTGATGCCCGAGCGACTTCTAAACTTTGCAGAGCGATTGTGTTCTGCTGCGTTAAAGAGGCATTTTGTTGTTGGAGGGCGGCTATGACTTGCTCCAACATGTTGTTGTTGTTTGTAGAATCCCGATCGGCAGGTTAAGGAGGAGGTCTTGGAGCCATCTTCTGTTTTCAACAAGAAGAAAGGTCCATGAGTTCACAACAAGAGATTAGAAAATCTAATCGATCATGTGAGTACACAACACAAGCAAAGCATACTCATAACCTACAGGCATTCTAAGGAATAAAACTGCTCTGATACCATTAATGTAACATCCCAATAAATAAATAACAGCAGCTATAATTTATTTAAGGAACAATCATAAAGAACAGTGGAGAAAGGGACAAGAGATAACATATAAGAATTTAAACTGTACAAGGTGTAGAAGTTTGATACAATTTACAGAACTAGACCGAACGGTCTGGGTACATTTCATGACCGAACGGTGTTACACAAAAAATGGGTTATCTATACTAAGCGAAAGAAAATCTAATCTAAGGACCGGACGACCCTGCACAGTTCTCCGGCATGGCATCTATGGGTAGCTCGGTCAGTAGAGCATCCTCCAAGGTATCTTCGAGATCGCCCTCTGCTCACACCCCAAAGGATGATCATTGCAAAGAAGAAAACAACCGAACGATTAAGACCGAACGACATATGGATAAACAGGAAAAATAAGGGTAAGCTTATTTAAATTTAATTAATCATTTTCAATATAGTTTTAAAACGTACATATAATTCACGCACATCAATATTCCAATCCATAAATCACAAGTCAATACATCCATATAGAAACCGAACGGTAATATCATAATAATCAAATTCTCAAGACACTGTCCGGACGGTATGAACCATGTAACTCGCCGCTCTTTGCACCCGGGTGGACCTGGCTGGGGTACACTCAACAGACCGCCACCCGAGGTTAGTCTAGTTGAACCACCTCGGTATAGAAATACCCTGAGGCTAAAGGACCTCCTGCCATTCCCACGCATATCAGGATAGAGCAGAACCTGAGTCTGACCATAGTCATACTTTACCAATTAAATTTCCAATTCATGAGATATTCCTCCCTGGAATACTCTTAAAATCATAAGAAATCCAATAATTTACCGAGCAAGGGTGAGAAACAAACATCAAAGAACATTTGAAAGTGAACTAACGGTCGAATGAAGAAGAATACCGAACGTTTTATAAATTTTAGCCGAATGCTTTAGAATAACGAAAGTTCTCTTCAAGAAAGTGGGTGTCGGTATCAGACCGAACACTCGGTGGTTAAGTTAAGTGACAGTGTAAGACCGAGCACTCTTTATAACAAGAAATATAAATTTTAAAACCGAGTACTTTCAAGAAATATTATCAACGTGTAAGGCCGAACGCTCAGTGTATGACTGAACGTACTTCCAACAAATAATGAGATTTTGAAACCGAATGCTTCATAAGTTAAGTGTCAGTCTAAGACCGAACACTTTATTAGCCGAAGGCTAGTATATGATCGAGCATTTTCAAGACCGGGTACTCTTCAAGACCGAGCACTTTTCCAAGGCCGGGTACTCTTCAAGACCGAGCACTTAAACCGAACATTTTATTCAAGAGAAAGAATTAATATAGAACCGAGTACTTAGTCTATGACTGAGTACCTTCTCGGGCCTAACACTCGATCTATGACCGATTACTTTGAGTTATTGATCATTCGGTATGAGACCGAACGTTCTAAAATAGGCGAAACCGAACGGTCCTAATGACCCTTCGATTACAGATTCAGTATTTTCTACTAAGTTACAAAACTTTATAAGCAAATTTCATACCAAAGATCAAGCATGCATATTTTCAATAGAAAGATCATACATTTCACAAACATATACTCATAAAATCATGCATACGAAATAATCATAATTAAATTTATAAGCTTCCCTTACCTGATAAATCATAGCTGAGCTTCTAAGTCTTCAAAAATCCCAAGTTGTCCAAACGAAAATATGATCGGTGCAAACTGTAGAGCTTGACACCGAGAACAATTAATCTGGAAGGAGGTTGATGATCGAAGGAGAAAAAGTGGTTAGAAATCTAGGGAGAAGTTTGGAAGTTCTAGAGAGAAGGAGGAGAAAATGGTGTTTCTGGAGGTTGAAGACGAAGAGTTTGCATGCAGAAAATGGTACCATTTTCGAGTTTCAACTTTAAATACCGTCTCCACTAAAATCGTTCGGTCCACTCTCTGCCTGCCACTTGTCTTCCATTTTCTAGAAACTCATTCTCTCTCTCTGCCGCCACACGGTTCACGATGGCAAGGAATTAAATGCGGCTGCCACTTTGTCTTCCACTAACATGGGAGAGCTCCAAAAAGTGACACCGGTTTCCCACTAAAAAGGGGAATTAATGGGGTATGACAAATTTAATATGATTTTTTTCTTCAAAACTAACTTTAATGTTATTTGAAAGATAATTACATATCAGACTAATAAAACACTTAATTAATAATTTTATTTTATATTTTTCTTTATTTAATTGACTTTCTATATTTTCTAATAAGTAGAGGTAATGTATTCTCTTTTCCATCCATTGATTATTAGAATAATTTTATATGTAATAATTAGGTTTATGTGTTTATCTCTCATAAATGCAAAAAAAAAAGGATTTTATATATGTGATTTTGAATTAAAAGGAGGTGATATTAATGAAAAATGTATGGTCATGTGTTAATTATTAATTATGTTAACTCTAATTTGACGAAAAGGATCACATGATTTCAATTTAAACAATAATAAGAACTTAATTGAATCTAAAAATATATATAAGAACAAAAATAATTATAAATTTAAATAGAAATCAAATTATTAATTAAGTCTTTTATTAAAATAACACGTAATGATTTGCAAATGACATCAATATCAATTTAACAAAAAATATCACATGGACTCTATTTAACAAATATTGAAACTCGGTTGAGAAAAAAAATAAATATAAAAAACAAAATAAATCAATATACATGTTGATTTGTTAATGTGGAATTTATTTATATTATTGTATATTTTATCTTGTTAATTGCATTCAAGTCTTTTTTACTATTGTTGTAGAGATATATATCTAGGGTCAAAGATGTGAGCTTGCAATGACTCAACTTGTTACATGCTCAATAACTCACCCTCTTACAAACGAATTGTTGAAATACATTTTAATGATAACTCTTCAGCTTCAGTATTAAAGCTTACAAAATGGACTTACAAGAAGAATCAAAGGCAAGAAACTCAATTATCAACATATTAAGAAGGCAAACCATACTTAGTTCAAGACAAATTATAAGGCTCCACCTGTTATATTCTATAGTTCTAACCAATGTCTATGTCTATGTGATACATTTTTAAGTTTTTTATTTAGGATAAAATAATTTATGTGTCATAAAGTTTGATGGGGACCAAGAATAAGTGGGAATCCACCACCACCTAATAATATTTTTGTTTGATTCAAGACATACAACAATGTACAAAATACTAGAGATGTTTTTTGTTGAGATATTGGTGATGTTAAATCTATAACATAAGTTGCATTATTTTCCATGGTTAAACAATCAACACTATATAAATGTTTTTGGCTTTGGATATCCACTTTTGAAACTAATTGCAGACTATGGTCGCTCATACTTAATTGTGAGTAGTACTTAAAACTCCAAAGAAAGGGTTTGTCATTGCAGAATTTAAGACAAAACCAGCTGAATTCAGCAGTGACATGTCAACCTTTTCTTGAGAAAGATGCAAGAAGTCACCGGTTCTCTCAAAACCACATAGCTCAAGAAATTCTACACCTCCATTTAAACTTCCAACTCTATCCTGTTAAAAAGGCATGTATGAAAGAATATATTACATAAAAATGAGTTTAATTTCTATACACTATTGTCAACCAATAAAAAATAACTTTGAGTATGACCATGGAAATAATTATTATAAAAAAAAATCTTAGCAAATACATGAGTTTATGATTACATGATAGTATAAAAATCTTTTTCTTTGTTAGTAAAGAAACTGGTTTGCAATGATTCAACCAAAATTATATTGATGTCCTCACCTTAATGAGAATGTTGCATTTCTCAAAAGATCATAGTGATCACTAAAATAAGAAAATAAAATTTCCAATGACAAATCAGAATGAGTCCAATGCAGGAGAATGAAGCTACAAAGTTCATGATCACTGAGTGAAGGACTTGGCTGTGTTTCAGATATGTTCTGCATGAATCTTCAAGACTTTATCTAGTATACCCTGAATCTTAAACTTTTCTAGCTAAAATTGTTTGATGAAACACGATGAACCTTACACTCCCAAAGAAAATATGTTTTGTTTAGAAAAAACATGTCTTGATAATTACCAGGAATAATGGATTATTCAGTCGTATTTTCCTGTACTTTTCCTCCTTGGGATTCTTGGCAACATTTCCAACATAGATTAGTAGTGTTTGAAAGGCTCTTCTGACTCTTGCATCCTCACCCTAAACAAAATTTTAGAATTGATAAAATAAAGAAAGAAAAAGTAAAAGCTCTTGATATCAAGTATAATCTCTATCAAAAAATTAAGGTGGTCATTCTAATCTATATCAAAAAAATTAAGGTGGTCAGTCTCATCTATGTCAAAAAATTAAGGTGGTCATTCTCATCTATATCAGAAAATTAAGGTAGTAATTCTAGTTTTGGAAATGAAATACAATACTTCCTGTCATTATTTTGAGTGATGTTTTTGAATGTCATGCTAAAGTGCAAGAGTTATAGAATGAGCCTCTAATTACATTTTCAGATCAAAGATTAGTAAAATGTTTCATGGGAAAGAAGATATGAGTGTGTCACCTGATGGTTACGCTTCAGATTCCTCAGACATTCTCTTAACTGCTCAGCTTTTGTAGTTGTATAAACTGGATTTAACTTCTGCAGTTTGAATTGAAGTCAAAATTATTGATAACTTTTGCTCCACAACAAGGTGAAAAGAGTTGCTCAAAAACAAGGAACTAGGCAATCATTGTATAATAAAATAGATCGTAACCATACCTTTTCCTTTTGTAGTTTAGCAGCAGATGATTTGACGGTTCCTTGGTTTTCTAAAGGCAATCCTTGTTTAAATTTTCTATTTAACTGTAAAGTTATACAAATATATAGCCATTTTAGCATTCACAAATGCCAAGATGTATTTAGAGAAAATTAGACTACAACACTTTTCTACTGAACATGGTACTTTCTATTTGAGGATGAACCACCCTTTATTACGAAGTTCCTTTATGCCAAAAATGTTAAACAATGGAAGTTTATCATATTATGTTGTGTATCATGTAAAATGTATTGGAAAAACTACATCCACTTCTTCACATGCTTTGATAAATACTTAACTAAGGAAAACATCAAGCAAATTGAAAGCAGTTCTATCCAACATGCTTACAATTATGACTGAAACATGTGTTCAAATCCACTAAAACACTACATTAAAATACTACTTCTGAGTTGAATAAGTTGCAAACACAACAACTGCAACCCTTGAACTGAAAAGCTGCACATTTTTTTCCTTGAACAATTTTGAACACGTCAAGTATTTTGGATCATTACTTACATTTTCTTCTCCCTAGTTTCTGATAAGTCATTACACAAACTATTCCCTGATTGTGTATTTATAAATTACTGAAACTTGGAAAATTTATGATAGGAAACTACCTAATTGTTACTGATTGTCAAAACAGAAATTTGGACAAATTCAACCAATTTCTTTGCCTGAAAGATAGTCTCTTCAAAAGTTGTTTGATAAAACAACAACAAAAGTCTTATCCCATTAGCTGATGTTCAGTAAAACCCTAAACAAAAAAAATAAACTGTTGAGTTTGAGCTACATGTCTTTCTGTTATATTCATTATAAACCACTAAACTGCTATGTTTCTGTCATTAAGGAAAATCTATTTCTGAAAACTGGTTGTCAGTTCCTCAAAAGCATTAAAAACCATTTTCTTAAAATGGATGACACCTTGTTCCTGTTTCTCCTCTTTGGTTGTACTTGTAGTTAAGACAACAAAATATACTTTTACACAAGGACATCATATTTCAATTGAATGTATTGTTAGAAAATGACAGCAAAAGAGACAAAAAAGATTCACTTATTTGTCCATCTGTTATTGATTGTGTAGTTTATAGGAATTTATATAATACAATCTCCCTAAAATCAATGCAAATATAAGCTACTACAGTTCAGCTTGTGTCTGTTAACTGATATTATGTATCAATATCTAATACTAACACAATGCAAAGGAATTTTAGCCTCCATATATTGATATAGTGACTGCAGTAGAGACTATAGATCATTGTGAAAATGAAATTGTCAACCCCAACATAGTTTTTCAAAATTGATCACCCATGGAGATATTATTAGAAAATTAACTTTATACCTTATCCTGCTCTAGTTTCTGTAGAACTCTCTCTCTAGCTCTTTTCTCTTCTTCTTTTTCCGCTTTTCTCAGGGATAAATTCCTGATTATAGGATAGGACAATGTAAGATGAAACAAATAATCTCCTTATGGAGAATGAAATGAAGCAACTAGTAAACATTAATATACCGGTGTCTTTCATTTTCTTCAGCAACCCGCTTTGCTTCAAGGAGTCTCTTACCTGCCTGAATCCTCTCCTGCATTCAAAGCTATAAAAAGGTTATAAAAAATATATACTGGTAGGTTGGATGTCTAACTACAAGAGATAAACCAATAAAATCACGCTACCTTTATGATTAGGGAAACCAACTTGTTCAGTGGATATAAATTCTTTTAGATACAATTTACTCACACAATTAAAGCAGATGAAAGAATTAACTATTACTTTTGGGCCAAATAGAAAGACTTATGTTAATCTACATTAGAACTTGAATTCTATTGGCATAATATACAAAAGTGTGAGGATTGATTGACTTATTATCAGTGGAATTCATCCTCGTCGATATTTTATTAGAACAGTTTCGTCACATGAATTGTCAAATTTTTATTGAATGTTTATTGACTATGCTAAAACTAGTGAAGAGAAAGATGTCTCTATTTTAAGTCAAATAAATGTGTTAGATATATTGCTTTTTATGTTAATTAGGGAAACATGTCTCTGAGTTAATTATGTTATTTTTACATATTCATTTGTATTTGGACTTAACCCACACTTTCTTTATTATAAATTCATTATTCTATGAGTATTTTCTACACAATGGAGATTAATCCTATTGAATATAGTAAAACCTAAATGGGATTAATCTCTCGAAAATACACATAGAATACCGTATTTATAATAAAAGAAATATGGGTTAAGATCAAAATACAAACAAAGAATAGTAACAAAGAAACTGAAGATAAAAGATAAAAAGTCAATGATTCCAATCACAATATAATGTCATATATGAATAAAAAACTAGTAGAATGACAAGGACACTACAACATCGTGGAAACCACAAGAAGGAAAGAATAAGATAATAGGCGTGAACTAGAAACGAAACAAGATTAGAACATGAATTAAAGAACAAATACTGAATCACCACTTGACTCCTAAATATCAAGTTAAGACTCTCGGAACTTCAATCTCAAAAGAGTTTTAGAATACTCTGCAGCATTTATATATCAAAAGTGAATTAAAAAAGAGAGGGAATGAATATAGCCATTCAAGGTTTCCTTGGTTGAAGTTTACAATAGTAAAAAAGAGGAAAATTTCAAAAATTCAAATTCAAATTTGAAAATCCTAGATCAAGATCAAATGTCAAGATTAATCCCATGTGTTCCAAACTTGTATGCATTGATCTTGCCTCTCCTTGAATGAGACAGAACATTATTATAAGTTTTGGGGCTTGAATTGGGCTTGAATTGTTGTCACATGCTTATTGCTTATGTTGCACTCCTTGACCGAAATTGGTAGGCTCTTTTGATCTTGATTGAAATGCAAAATCAGGCCAAATTAACCTAGACAACAAAAACTATTTGCACCTAAAAATTACAAGAAAAAGTTAATCCTAAGAATTACAAGTCCAAGAAATACAAAAGATTTGGTTGGCAAAAGCATCTCGTGTTTTCATGTTTCTAGTTAATCTTCCAGGATTGATGTTTTCTTGCTCATTTTCTTCTTCCTTAGTCATGCAAACTCATCATTGTCACAAGGTTTTGAGTCTAAGGTTATGATCCATTCCTCCTCACATGGTCGAGATCTATTAGACTAGAAGAATACTTGTGCCAACAAAAATGCCTTTATTTCCTAAAATGTTATGCAAGAAGTAGAGGGATGTACACTATTAAGAAACTCTAATGTAGCTAGTTTTCTTGGTAAGCTAAAGGTTACTTTAAAGCTCACCTATGGGAAAATCCTGTTTCAGAATAATGTTTTTCATGTGCCTAATATTTGTTACAATTTGATGTTTGTATTTCAGCAAAGCATGTGTAAAATATTTGAATGTGATAAAGTTATACTGTCTATATGTGGGGGTAGTAGTACGTGAATGTTATAAAGAGTAATGCTAATTTTTCTATCAGAGTTTTTGAAAGTGAATATCGCCAGCATTATTCATGCTATACATGTGGGTATTAAAGCGGTGGTTACCTTTTGTTCAATGATTTAGGAACTTAAAGAAAACTACAGTGTAAAAGGTGAGTGTGTCTACTCAATGAATTTATAGCTCGTGAGTGGTAGGCTTGGTGATAGTCATCACTTGATAAATTCATCTTAGTGTTGATGTGAGATGCCTCTATGAGATCCTAAGTAAACTCTCTAAAGGTCAAAAGAAGTCTTAAGCTCATTGTATGCTTCAGTGATGGCGCAAAATTCTTAAACACAACATATTGCATGTCTCAATCAATACAAGCCTACACATTTATAAATTTTATAGCAACAATCACAAATTGGAAAGAACTCACCGTGAGAAAATTATTTCTTCTGTCTGAATTCATTTGAAAAGAGGACAGCTTGATGGAACATGTATATCATATCATGTATGGCTTTCGAAACAAATGATGTTTCAAGTTAAATAAATGTTATACTTCTATAGATATTTGATGGGTCTTTCAAGGGGATTTATCCAAATGATTCAACAACAATGAGACATGAGTCATAACCCACATAAAGGATTAACATCTTATCCTCAACTTATTTATATTTACCCAATGTGGAACTAATACTCATACTTGAATTCTCAATAATCTTCTCCTCAAAGGTGAGTAAACTTACCTAAAACTCCTGTCAAGAAGACTTTCAATACAAGGAATCCTCACATCTAGGATTTTTGACCTATATTGTACTCACCTGAGGTGATCACCAAGATAAATTGTCACATTGATAGGTTTTCAAGGGGGTTTATCACAATGATTCAACAAAAATGAGACACGAGCCCAAACCCACATAAGGAATGGACACCACCTTCAACTCAAAACCTTAAAATAATGGATTTATGAGTTTTTTCCTTATAAGTTGCTTAACTTTCTCATATCTATCCAACGTAGGACTTCAACTCACTTAAATTCCCAACAATATTTCACATTTTTATGAGAAATTAAGCATCTTAAGAAAGGGACTCTAAAAGCTTCATGGATTTCTTTGAGAAAAAACTGCAGTAAAATGGTATTTTGGTAAAAAGAAGGTTTAATGTTTGGTGAAGATGTAGTAAGAAAGGGAGGCAAAGGGTAGCACACATAGGAATCTTCATGATTTTATGTTTGGAAAAAATATCTATATATGTGGGAAGAATAAGAAGTGTAAGTAGGCAATAATTAGGAGGAAACTGAATGTTTTTTTGGTTAGAGGTGCAGTGCATGTGCTGAATTATATTTATCTTTTAGTTTATGCAATTATCTGCTCTTGTGAGGAGTTAATCTACATTGTATATATCACTAAAAACCAGTTTCTACCATATGATTTGTTGCATAATCCAGAACACTGGCAATTGCACCATTTGATTTACATATATTTTTCTTATTTGCAATTTCTGTCCACTGCAATGTAAGGAGTACAAAGCAAAAAGCTAGAAATAAGCAGCTACTGTAGTTGAAAAAGTATACCTTCTCCCTTTCTCTCTCTAATCTTTTCTCTTCCTGCTCTATCCTCTTAAGTTCTTGTTCCCTGCAACAGCGAAAAAGGAAGCAAACAGAAGAAAGAGAAATATTTACTGGAATCTTTAAAGCATCATATGAACTAATTGTTATCTTTAGTTCCAACATTTGGTAGACAATTTCAATGTCACAAAAAAACAACTACTCACATAATACAAAGAACAAAATCTAACAACTTCTATGAAAATAGTAGGCAAGATCATAAAACCTTAAACTCTGTGCTTTGATTTTGATTTCTTCTGAGATGGGGAAGGACTCAGTTGACTCTACTTCAACGTCTACATCTACCTTTAGAAATGTAAACAACTGAATAAAGTTAAACCATGCTTTTAAATTGCAACCCCAATCACTATTATGATTCTCATGAATATCTCCACAGTAATATAAAGTAACATAATCACAATATTGCGGTGTCAACTCATGTTTCAACCATTCAAACCACAATATTGCAGTTACAATTGTGAATGCAAATTCTGTGAGGTTAATAATCAATCCTTGACTTGGAAAGCTAATCTGGATGAAACTAGGATATTGCAGAAATCTAGATGAAGCTAGGTTAACAAGTAACTTATGTCACTCCAAAATCATCAACTTGAGTACAACTTTAATTTAAAAGCAAGGTGTAGGTATGTGCTTGTTAGGAACATAACACTCCCATCTTCTTTCCCTGAATGATGCCACACCCTAATCATTTATGAATGCATATTAGGAGCATGAGACCAATATGAATCTGATGAAAAATTAGAAGCTAAATTAAGCTCCTGAAAATTTACATGAATCTATTGTGATCTCCTAATTTTATAAAAAATAAAAAATAAAAAAACAGTTTTGGTCAGTCAAATTCAGTATTTAAGGATAAGAATCATTTTTTTTTTTAATTTGTAGACCCAAAATAACTATTTTGAATTTAAGAAACCCAACCCAGAGTCATTCCAAATTATAGAGACAAAAATTGTCATTAAGCGACAATTAAATAATGAATAGTCCCAAAAAAAGGGTGTTATGATTTACCAATGGCATCTCATCAATATCAATGTCATTCTCATGATCAATTATCCAATTTATAGCATCCTCTAAGCTGGTATTGCCTGGTAAAGGAAAACATCTGTATAAGACAAAATATACGCATGAATGGAAAAATATCAAATCCACAAGAACGTAACTGAACCATAATACACAACTTTTCTATGATAGAAATAATGTTACCAAACTGTTGCTTTAGAGTAATTACATGGTAAAACTGTTCAGTGTGTACAATGCATGTGAATATTTGAACTTTGAATTCAAAACTAAAATCTAACTTGAGCCACATTCTTGAATCAGCTGACTTAATTTTTCTCCTTTACAGTTTATCATTGTGTAGCAAAAAATTCATACAGACAAATGCATTGAACAGAATTGTCTGTATACATGTGCTTTGGAGTTCATATTATTTCAGTTTCCTTAATTGCAACTGTTTGACACAGAATAAGGTAAGGATTTAAAAAGCACTAAGTCATGTTACACAAAATTTAGAGAAAACTTTGTCATCTTCAGTCAAAGCATTAATTTTTTTTTGGAAGAACAAGCCTGGAGTGAATTTACACGGTACACTGTTGTACATCAGTTTCAATAAAGTTTTAGATTGATGAAGTTCAGGTATCCTTTCAAACATTTGCCTCTAAGTAAGGAATAAAATAACCTGTAGAATAATACTACGTAACTTCTAGCACATTAAAGTTAAACACGACACATCATTTTCAATCTACATATCTTAACTTATATGGTGAATCAACATACCAGAACAATGAAGTGCTCTGGTTGCCCGTGCCTTTGGAAATCCCATTACTTCAAGGTCTTCAAGCAGCTTTTCGTTCACTTTTGGAACAAACATTTTTATAAAATAAGATGATAGACTGCAAAGAAAAAGAAAAAGTCATTCCTAGTAAAATCTAATGGTGCTTAGTTGTGTTCTTATACTCACTAAGACTTCAAAATTATGAGTAACAGTGTGCTGAATGAATAAGAATAAAACACCATCACTTCTCAACAGATAAAGAAAATGAAAATCACCCTCAACCAACACAAATTCCTGGATGAATGGTTTTAATTTGTGATTCTTGTCGTGGCTGTCAAGTGATCATAAAATTCTACATCACAGTGGACGAATGTGATATTCAATTGAAATTATAATTTCATAGGATTGCAAAGAGATTCAAAACCATGAATCTGTTAGGACAAACTTCTATGAACATTTCTTGAACAGAAAAATAAATAAATCAGATTTTGAGAAGTTATGTAAGAAAATTTCTACAAACTAACTTAAGCACAATGTAGATTTCTTATTAGTTTTATTCTTGATTTTCTCTTTTAGATGTCTTTATGAATAGGCTTTTCCAAACAAACCTATGTTTTGACAGACTAACAGATTTGTAGAACCACAATAGAGCACCAAAAAATCTTCATTAGGCCATCCGACTTATCAGAAAACAAAAATTCAATGAATATTATTTTCAGTGAACTACACGTAGGAAAGAAAATTGGTGAATAAAAGGAGGATTAAAAATCACGGGGAAAATCTTGCAAACTGAACTCTGACTTGTGACATTAAGCAATATATAAATGGAAAAAAAAACATTAAAGTTTGAGTCTTGAAATACCGTTTTCAAAAGGGTGTTTGGTGATTATGAGAAGGCAACTGAGAAAGCCCTGAAATGGTATAAATCTGCTCACAACTCTTCCAGTAATTTCAGTAAGTTCAGGCAAAACCCACCAACCAAGCAACTAAATAATTGAAATGCAATGGAAGAAGATTCTTGAACTCCAGAACTGGAGGAATGTGAAAAACCTGAAACCAAATTCTGTTTGTTTCTTTTGCCATCAACATTCTCATTCTGATTCTTTTTCCTTTTGGTTTTCTTGTTTACTGGGAAAAGAACTTTGTGTCATGCATTGTGTTGAAGCACCCCTTTATGGAGTTAACTAGAAAGTCTAGAATAAACTTTCGAACTTCTTGGAGCTGACTGTTACTTGCAAGAAGCTCTAATCTCTGCAATGGTGGATTCGGATGAAGTTAGGATAATTGATTTGGTTATATTTTTCTTAGCAGTATTTGGATGAAGATCGAAGAGATTTAATGGGGTAATTAATGAATTTAAAATTTCTTAGGTTGAATTAAGTTTTTTTGTTAAAAATTTTGATGAATTAAATTAGAAGGAGGTTGAGTTTAAAAGTTAGAACAGTTATTGATCAAGGTAACATATGAAGTTATAGAATTATCAATCGAATTTAGACATTTTATTTGTCATTTTGTCCATGTACGTTTTCAATCTGTTCTACACTTACAACTGCAGCAGGAAATAACCTGACAGTTTTTCACAACATCACCACCACGTTGATTACCACAATTTTTAGCAAAATGTTCTGCTCCAAAAATTACAGACTATAAAACTGTGTAAAGAAAACAGGAATACTTGATCTTAAAAAGAGTTACAGAGCAGAAGCATGAAAAAGGTGCCCCTGGTCTTTGTGCAACAGAGGTTGCTCATCTCGTTCTTTCCATGCGATGGCCCACATAAAGGTAGCCAGAATGACTATCTAACCTTAAACCTATAACTAGTCACTGAACTTACATCCAAAATCAACTAAATTTTCTCATCGTCACTCTCTCCTCCAAAAATGGAAGCCATTTTCATGGCCAGCTTTGCAGCCATGTCCCTTCTTTGGAAATCAGGCATCAATCTTAAGCCTGCAAGCATATTCCCAATCTCAGACATCAACTGTTCCAAATCCTCTAAGCCAAGATATTTACCTTCGTCTGCCTTTTCATCTCCTTCAGAATCCATGGTATTGTGCAGCACATCCCTCTCACTTTCATCTTGAATTGCATCACTTGAAGTTCTGGGCGCCACCTCTTTATCAGGTTTAATTTCATCCTCCTGTTGACCCTCTGCACTAGGATTGTTTTGAGGAGCTGATCCCCCTGCATCTAAGGAAGATGCAGAAACCCATACTTGTTCACTTTCATACCAGGGATCAGCCGAACCAGCTGATAATACTTCATACTCAGGTTCATAGTCAGATTCTTCTGAAGATAACTCTGGGAAAAGGTTAAACCAAAATCAGTGCTTGCATTTATTCTACTTTGACAAAAGTAGCGAGTAACATGGTTCAAACAAAAAAAAAATACCTTCTTTCTCAGGAAATGATGGTTGATTTATCTTATCACCAGATTTCAATACCATTCCAGGCCACATATGAGCAGAAAGTGCACCATGGAGACGTTCAACTCCTTGTAAATCACCATCTATGGACAAACCTGTAAAATAAATTTGAGTGGAAATCATATAATCTGAAATGGTTTTCAAGTTCATCATTCTATTCCTAATGGGGAGCAGAAAAATATATGATCCGTGTTACAATTATCTATCATTAATCATCTTCCAAATATTTCATTGTCATCTAAGTCACCTACCTTCCTCTCTCATTAACAATGTATTGTAAGTATGACTCATCCACATCTAAACTTAGCATTTGTCAAAGCAAAATTCAGAGTTAAATGCATATGTTATCGACAGGTTCTTTACAACTGGAAGTTAAGTTTTACATTTGTCAAAATCAGCATTGGAAGCACATGCCTCGATGAACTCAATATTGTGATCAGTGCACCATTCCAAACAGGACCTTCTGATGTCCCATGCTAGTGCCTCATCCCCCAATAAACCAGTTCCCTCTGATTCAGATATTCCATACTCTTCTGAATAACTATCTACAGCAGAGTCTTCTAGTTTCAGCAACCGCCTCCTGTATTCAGCATGAGCTGGATGCCCAGAAACCAGATCCACTTTGTTTCCAATACACAGTAAAATCTCAAAGTTCTGAATATCACAGTGAGACACCCATTCTCGAAGTGCAGCTAGGGAAGATGGCTGCACAAAAAGGGTAAATTAAAGATACATTAGATGTACTTGTCACCACTAATGAATACCAGGCACACAAAAAAAGAAAATGGTTCAAGAATAATTCTTCTGCAGACGTAAAACCAAAACAATGAGCAGGGAGTACAAAATTAAACCATCATCGAAAGCAACCGTTAATCAACAACACAAAAAGAATAAGTCAAACGACAATCATGAAGTGAAGGAACTAACTTCATTCATGTCAAAAACCATCACCAATGCAGTCATGCGTCGAAACACGGACATGTTACCAGCAGAGTAATCATCACGAAGATGAGCCATCCATATAGAAACATCAGCAGTATAGTACTTATTATTGATAGTCCACCTGTTTATTCCACAATTAAAACAAACACACCCAGAAATTCAGAAAGATTCATAACCAAAAAGATGGATAAAATAATTCAGGGTGAACATATACCCATGGACGTTCACTTCAGAAGCCGAATCAAAAGCATCCTCAACATCAACAGAGGTCAATCCTATTCTCAACAACAGCAAAGACATATATCAAATTTCAGTTTCACCCCTCAAAATAACAACAATAAACAATTCTGGAAACGATACAGCATGCAGAACAAAGAATTGAATTAAGTAACATCAGAACAACTAGACAAAAATCCAAAACATTAAAATTGAAAAAAGAAAAATAAAAAATCCTATGTTTAAAATTAAAAAGACATATAATAATATATCTAAGCACAAAATATGCTGAAGATGTGATTTAAAACAGTTGCAGGAGACAGAACAATGAAAACGTAGAACTAATTAAAGATTAGTTAAGTAGAATAAGTTGAAGCAAGGTGAAGGGGCGAAGATTTTAGGGAAGAAAAAGGAAAGAGAGAGTTACGAGATATGATGGTGCGTTTGCCAACGTTTGAGGATCCTATGATGAAGATTCCGGGTCGGTTCTGCAGATCCGTTTGCGATTCGGTAGCATCCATGGGGAGTTCCGGGTTTGGATTGTTCCCCTTTGCTCTGCTGTTTCTTCTTCTTCTTCTTCTTCCGGTCTCTGTAATTGTTGGCCGTACCTTTTGGCATTAATTTGGACCCTTGGATGTATCTAAGGGGATGTCTATTAAGTATTAATAATTACTTTTCATAATATATAATTATAAGTACTAATAGAGAAGATTACTTTTTATATTTGGTTTTCATTTAAACACATTTTTTTATCGTTTTTTATATTTTTTTGTATTATAATATTTGTCAAATGTTTACAATTATTAATAGAAGGATTGTATTTTATAGTTCTTTTCTTTATATATATATATATATATATATATATATATATAATTTTTACGATTTTTTATTTCAATTTTTGTTAACTAATTTTTTAGTTTTTGTAATCTATATCCATGATTAAATTTAAAAATATTTTAATTGTACAGCTACAACTATTATTAAAAATATTATCTGTCGATGATGGATCATTCCATGAGTTAGTTTTCCTTGCTTCATATAAAATGTTCATCAAAATAAATTACAGAATAAATATATTATAAAATATTAATTATCTAATATTGTGATTGTAAAAACATGCTTTTTTATGTTTTATCAAATGAATTCTATTTTAAAAATATTATTTTACAAACATTAAAGTAAATATTGGATCTCACATGAGTAAATGTCATGTTTTGATTGAATATTGTGTTTGACTTTCTTTTACACCCACCATTGAGTTATAAAAAATATTTATGATTATTCTTTTAAATTTTTAGTATTCTGATCATTTCATGTATGTTATAATTATTACTATAAATTAATAATAATTAAATATATTGATTTTGTAGAACGTTTTTTGTAAGAAATATAAATTGAAATTTTTTGAAGTTATTTAATTAGATGGCCAACTTAACCTCATCCAACTTTAGTTAGATTTTTAAGAATGTGAAATCCTATCTTAACTTAATTATCTTGTAAGGATTAAATATTAGACTAAATTTTAAGATGGAGAAATGTACATAGAGAAGGTGTGGAAATATTTAAGTAAAAGAAAAAAAAAGATATACATTATATGACAAGAGTATTAAACATAGAATGTCTTCACTATTATATAACTTAATAAATTATTTTGAATTATATAATTAATAATTTAATAATATATTTTGGATTGGATAGTTTTAAAATATATTATAAATTATATAATTTAAAATATTTTAAAATTAAAAAATATATTTTAAATTACATAATGCATAAAAGTATTTTAGATTATATATTATGAAATATAGTTTTGAATTATGTAATCCAACCATGATTCTAAATTATACAATTTAATTATGTTATTGCATGAATTAAAAATATATTTTAAATTTCATAATTCAAAAATATATACTATAAAATATGAATTATATTGTCAAATTACCAAATCCAAAAATATATTTTAAATTATACAATTTAAAATATATTTTATTTACAAAATTCAAAAGTATGGAATAATAAAACCTAAACTATATCTTCAAATTGTAAATTATATATTTGGGAGAATGTATACAAATTTCATAAATCTAAAATCTAAAGTGTGAACATTTTCAACTTTTTAAAGGCTTCCATGGTGGTACAAAAAAAATACCACTTTCCATGAATGAATTGCATTAAGGCCCAATACATGTCACAGGGCCCAATGACAGATTCAGAAAAACCCATTCCATTATGGGTATTATTATAGACAGTTCGAGAAAGCACTCACAGTAATGGTTAAGTTCTGGAAATGAAAAGAAAGGAAAAGCTCATAGGCATGATCATGAGTGATGATCCAAACTTAAAAGCAACAAAGAACAATACCTTCTGATTCTCTTGCAGAGTCACAAACACTGTTTGCTTTTGTTTGCCATTGTTGTGCTGTGTGTGGATGTCAGGGACAGGGAAGAAACCCAGACAGATAACCATAAAGCTGCTATGCCCCTCTCTCTCGAAGATGACCCAAGTGGTGGTGTGGGAGGATCAGAGAATCGACTTGGGCTCCATTTCGCGGGCCTTTGGGCTTGACCCATCAACACTGAGGCTGAACGGTCACTTCATCAGCAGAGGGGTGGACCTCATAGCTTCCTCCCTCACTTGGAACTCTCTTCTCTCTTTCTTCTCCTCCAAAGGCTTGCCCACTGGCAGAGGCCAATGTGATGCTCTTCTCGTCACTGGCAAGCTCTGCAAAGTAGGACTCAAGCGTATGTCTCTTCACTTTCACTTTCTTCTTCTTTCCAATTTTCAGAATTCAAACTTTGGTTTCTGTTACTGACGCAAATTACATGTTTTGATTTGAATGTTGGTAATTTATTGTATTTCATTAAGGTATTGTAATTGGGGTTTTACCTAGTTTCCCATGTCATGTCTTTATGTGTTCCTGAACATGCTTAGTCAATTATATTTTTTCCATTTTATTCCTTTCTGTAATTTATATTTTCTAAATAGGATGTGTTCTTTGTTTAAGAATGATGTAATTTTCCTTAGCTAAATATGGTTGTGATGATCAGGAGGACATGACTCACTAGATTTTCAAAATGGGATTGGCAAGATGATAGAAAGTGAGAATGCTGTTAACATTAAAGGAATTCAACTGGAAGCTATCAACTTGATCAAGAATAAAAAGTTAAAAGAGAGCAGCTCAGGTACATAATTCAGTTCCATGATTATAAGTAGGTTCTATTAATATATAAGTATATTTTCATTTGAGTCCTTACTTTAATGGGGAGTCTGAGTGTTATCTTGCTTCTTAATCTTGTTTCCTCGTGTTAATGTAAAACAATATTGAAATAATAAAATCACCTATTACTATTTTATATTAATCATAAAATTTCATATTGTTTAAGACATGGATATATAAATGAGCATAATACTATTTATATTAATCATAAAGAAGCAAGATGAATCTCATATTTTTAATAACTGAATACAAAGAAACAATAGGGGCAAATAAAATAATAATTATGTCATCCAATTATGAAAAGATTAAATGACAAGGATTTAATTGAAAAATATAAAAATTGAATATCTAAAACTCAATTAAAAATACACAAATTTATGAGAGACTTAAAACTTAATTAAACATTATAAATATCATTTTACAATTCTGTTAACACCTATCTATCTTCAAGCTTCTGGCTTTCATTAGTTACATCTACAAGTTTGTCAACATTTAATGTTATCTGATGAAAAGATCAGGAAATAGTTTTCAATTTATAAGTAGCTATTCTGTGTGATGAAAATTTTTACTATACTTTTCTTTGCACTTTTCAAAAGGCGAGATTCTGAAAGGCCAAAGCTGCAAGAGAAAGCAACTATGGGAAGATGTCAACCTATTCAAGAAACTAAAAATAGACGAAGACAAGTCAGGCAAGTTCAGCATTCATTACATTTTATGGCATTGCTCTTGATTATGGAGAGTTCTGTCAACTCAAGCCTTCCCCTATCCCTTCCTAAGAAAAATCTCTTATCTATCTGCGACTGCCTCTACTACACTAACATTTAATGGTCTCTTCTCAGATATTGGAGATAAAATTGATGACTACTCTGGGAGCATTGCACGCAACCAGTTTACGTGCAGCTATGCAAGTAAGAATCTGAAGCGGATACGAGAAGACGAGGCAATTGTGGCAGCTAACTACAAAAGGATTAGATAAATTATGTCTCATTGGGTAAAAAAAAGAACAAAGTATAGTGCACATTTGCCATTTTGTTGTTAGTTAGCTTTTCTCTTCATTTTTGCCCTTTTTGGTAAACAAAAACTGTACATTTGTGTATATGTATGATACGCTGTGAAAATATAAAAAAAGATGACAGATTCTGTTGAGCCAATGCTTCACAGGATGACAAGATTGAACCTTCCGAGCGCTAGGAAAATCAAATTTCTTGCTCAAGAATTGGGAATAAAGAATTATTGGCAACCCACTCTCTTTGAAAAGTTCCATGAACCAAAACTTTAATATCCCTAACTTACATAAACATAAAACTTATAATCTTCTGAGTAAAAGTCAGTTGGTCCTAAATCAATAGCATAGCGTTTTGATTCATTTGGGCATCTGAAAATGATATCTCATTCTGGTTGTTTGCTTTGAAGAGTTGACCAAAATAATATTGAGCTTTCATGCCACATTAACGAGATAGATGCTCAATGTAGGGTATAAAAGTGCTCTCATGTTGACTCAGTTATTTTGAACTTCCATTTCAAACAGAGTAATAAACTGTGTATACCTCTTAATTGGCTTGCTAGATCAGGAAAAACATGTTCGATTTATCGCTGCAAATGACAATCGTGAGATAATAGTTATAAAATATGTCTAATGTGCGGTGAAAGACAACAATGGTTTATTTATGGTCTTTAATTGGGAAATTATGACAAATGATGGAATATCCCACCAGTCATGCCGGCCTAAACAAGTGTGCTTGAAGGATGGTGATCTCTTCAGTCAGTCAAACCAATCGTGATATGCTAAACACAGGTTGAATCCCCTTGTGGACAGACCTTCAATCCGGAATGAACTAGAGGATTCGACCATTTTCCTATAATTCGTAGAACTTTTTTGTCATTGACGTATAAGTGTTAACAGCAACCATGGAGGGTACAGCACCTCTTAACATGCCCAGTATGCAAGCTCCATTATATAAGTACGTGCAATACTTTGTGTAAGACAGTTACTGCTACCATGGTAGGAGACTTTTGCAAGATACACTCGTATTACGATACCACTCCGATCATACCAAGATATACCTTAAAAAGACAGCTTACTGAGGTTTCTTAAATTCCTCTGGGTTGAAAGACTCCGCCGGAAGCAATGTCCACTTACTCCCATCATAAAACTAAAGCCCTGACCACAATGACTACCAATCATCAGAGTAACTAGTGCTCTCTAATGTGAAAAAGGGTATTGCACATTTTATTACTTAAAACCAATGAAAAATCAAAGGAATAATTTTTTTTATAATCAATCAATTAGTTCGTATACATTGTTTTGGTCGACTAAAAACATGTATTAATGCAAGTACACAGGAAAGTGGAAGTAAGGTTTGTATTGTACATAAAATATATGCAATCAGACTATAGTACACGGAAAACTACCGGGTTGGAAGATATCATTGTGAGTAGTATTGCCATGCAATTGCAATTCCTGCAACCAGTAATACTCTGAGAATCAATTTTGGACTAACAAAGGATGATGATGATGATGATGATGAAGGGGACGTAGTTGATTCCAATGGTCTGCCTCTAAGCTTGGCAGATAATTTAGTTAGTACTCGACGAAGGAAAACAGCTTTGCTTGCATCTACAGGTAGAAAAACAAGAAACATTAGCAACATCGATTAGTTTGGTTATAGAAATAAGACATGTTGCCTATTAATCTTGGCATTTGTGAGGGGATGGGGGCTTTTGGGCATTGGGCATTGGGAGATCCAGACCTCTGAAGTTCTACAGCTTAGGCACTGTGTTCAGAAAAGAACCCCCTTATTCTTTCTAGCTAGATACCAAGTCTCTATCAAAATACACTTTAATAATGACGAAATATAAATATTCATATTAATGGATCACCATAACCAAAAAAGCTCAAGTAGATTAATCTACCAAAATTATTCATTTCTTTAGTTTGCTATTGAATTTGCATGTTTAGTTTGTGATAACAGCATGCATTCATAAATAACAGAGAAGGTATTAGCCAATAATCTAGAAAACTGAGACAGAGAGCAAAGGGAAGCTTAAAGGATGAGGATGCTTTTGATATTGACGGCTATCAAGGCAGGACTTCTTTTTTAATTACAAAAGCACCACGCTTGAGGATCACTCACGGTTTCAAAAAAAAATTGATTTACTAATGTCTCAAGATGGAGACACGGCAAGAGCAGAGGTTTACCTTTGTTTTTCAAAAGTCTTTCCTCCTCTCCAACTCGTCTTCTGAGAACATTTACCAAAGATCCAAAATACAACGCAAAAACTGTGCATGTAATTGTGATGACATTATATGGCATACTGAAATCAGGAGTCGTCAAGGGTACAAGTAAAACTTCTGTGTAAGAGAGAACAGGACTCTTTTCCTGCAGCGTCATAGATTTGGATAGTAAGAGGCATGACAAAGGAATATTATACGTACAAGTGTCGTCAGAAGAGTGTAAATTCAAATAACCTGTAATTTAGACAACAGCGGTGACTTGCTTTGAGATTTATCACAAAATTGCAAACCAGCATTGAAGTCAGGAAAGCTTATTATTGCGGATGGAATGTCGAATCCTTGATTGGCATCTGGAGGGTATTCATCAATGTGCAAGAAGCCCTATGCAGGTCAACAAAAGCAAGTCAAAATCTATTTTGATATGAAGAAACCAATTTCCTATTCATCCATCTTAAAATGATCTTAAGTGAACATAACACAGGTAGTTTCCCATTCCACATTTATGAAAAAACAATATAAGTATCACTTTTATGCCGTGGTGTCATATGCCGTGGTGTCATATGCCGTGGTGTCATATGCCGTGGTGTCATATGCCGGGTCAGTCATGCCCATTTAAGCACGGCTGCCAAAAAGAGAAAGGGTTAACTGCACTTATATTTTACTGTCCTAGCCAATTTAAGTGAAGCCCGTAACCTAAATGGGCAATTCACCTATACTCAAGTAGGGTCAGAGGTAAGCATGACTTAGTCACTTTCATCACTACTTCTAAAAGGTTGTATTACCAAATTGATATTTCCTCACTCCTCCTCCTGCTTTTCATAAACTATTAACAGAAGTCTAACTTTCATACTCCCTCTGTTCCACAATGACTACAGTTTAAGGTTGTCCACACGTGGTAAAAACAATAATAAATATACTTCCTTTTGGAATAGTTTTGCTGAAATAACCTCACTCATTCTATAAATGCGTTACTTTCAATAAGAAAGAGAAAGTAGATATTGGGAATAAAAAAAGTAATGATCTATAGAAAAGTGAGACATTTAGTCAATTTGAAACTTCTTATTTTATGTGGCTAAAAACGCAGTCATTTTTGGAAAGGAGGAAGTATAACATAATGAGTTCCTTATTAACATTTTGAGATGACTTACAGACATTTACTTAAATAGTTTGATGTCAATAAAAAAAGTTAGGTAAATATTGAGAGGAAGAACTACAAATGTAAGTAAAGAATTTGAGCAAACCTTGTCAAACTCTATACTCAATACAGCTGACTTCATTTCACAAGGAAATTGGAGGACTAGCTCCATCATCCCTGGGTATACTTTGTCTTCAGAAGGTGAAACACGCATTCTCTCAACAAAATCTGTGAGTACTCGAGGTCTTTCATCAACTAATAATTGCAAAGTATGATAATATACTTTAACATACCAAGGCACAACTTGGAGAACATTAACTTGCAACTTACACCTCTCTTCAATATTATTGGTTACAAGTCCCTGGGTCATTTCTGTTGATTTCAAGGATATTGCAATAGCACCCCTTTCATTTCCACTTCCCATCAAAAATCTACTAGCATAAAAAGGTGCATGTGGACTGGACCAAACAATTGGATGCTCCCACGATAGGCCTAAATCAAATTGTTCAGTATCCTTGTAATCTTTGATTGGGTATTCATACAGAATTGAGGAGTCCTTTCCCAACTCTGTATGCACCCTTTTAGGAGTAACAGACAATTTAAAGCCACTGTTCACTCTATAATCTTCAGGACCTGTGTCATTATTAGCAAATTGAGCAGTATTCTTATGGAGATTCTCAAGTTGAGCAACTAGACCTTTATCAGCATGAAGGTAAACATTACTCAGCTTGGCAAGGACACATCTTCCACTGATTTTTCTTCCAAATATTGAACTCAGGGACCAGCTTGGTTGTATCTTTGCTTTGCTGACATGGTTCATATCAGCATTCTGATCATTAGGCTGGAGTACAACTGTAAGTGTTTGTTCTAGAATAATTCCTGATCTTGACCCATCTGAAGGAGCAGAGGACATTGTCAAGTGCAACCGCTGGGAGTGGTAAAAGCTTCTGTAAATAGATGGTCTATCCATTAAGGAAGAGAGACCAGCTTTATCTCGACAGGGAAGGAGTTTCAACCAGGGTGTAAGATTCTCAGTGCAGACAGCTTCACGTGGCAGTGTACCATATCTTAAACTACCCAGAGCTGATTGAAATGCCCATTCAGGCGCTGAATACGTTGTAGAAGACTCCAGGAAGTTGATTGAAGCACAAAAGAGACCTGATAGTGAATGGGTTAAATTTTTCCAAGAAGCATCAACCTGATGTGGAGGGACATCAAAAACTGCCCACAATTCAACTCCTGGAGGCTTTGCATTATGACTTGATATTGGATCAAATCCACCCCATCTTTCATAGTTCCATCGACCTTGTGTAAAAGATAACTCCATTGACTTAATATGAAACTTCTGAACCTGTCCGTTAAACACTAATCCTCATGTTACTAAGTATATTGAGAACAAACTCTATATATAAGCAACCAGAATGTAACAAACCTATACAATGTTGCTGATACCAGAGTAAAAGCACAACAAGCAGCAAAAACTAATGGGTAAGCAAGGAAGAACCACCAATAACTACTTGCAGCAGAAGAGCAGCCACATATGCTTCCCTAAACATATACAAACAATAGCAAACGCATTGTTCCAAACTCTACACCCACTTTTCTGCATTCTATCACAAACCCTTTTTACTTAAAAAACAATATTTCTTAGAAACCAAAACAATAATTTTTCCTTGTTCAGGAAACAATTAAGAAAAGCCGTCATCTCTCTATTTTTAGCACAAACGAAAATGTCGACACACAATTAAGCCAATGGTTATGAATCCCCACATCAGACTTCAAATATTTCTCAGAAGATTGTTTTGCATCTACATTCTTTTCAAAAACTTAACAGCGTCCCTTACATCCAAAACCACCGAAACAGAGGCATGTAAACAATTAAAAGCTATTCGTACTTTTCATTCACAAAAATAAAAAAAAAAAAGAAAAAAGAAGAAAGCACGGACCAGCTGAGAAATAGATTTGGGGAAGAGGTGGTGGTGACGAGCGAACGAATCGGCGTCGAGAGGAGCTTCATTTTGGAAGTGGAAATGCGCGAGAATCTTGCGATCGGGCAAGGGCTTCAGCAGCAACTCTTCCGAGAACTCTTCTTGTTGTGTTGTTGTGGCTAAAACCAGAGAGAGTAGAAGAAGAGGAAGAAGAAGGAAAAGAGAGAGAGGGAAAGTGGCTTTGGGAGGAAGAGCCATCGGTTGCGTCGTTTCGGTTGGTCTTGGAAATGCTCGGCGACTGAGTCACTGTGCGTGTCCGTGTTGTGTGCTGGTTACTACAGAGATTCCGCCATGGAAATGGAATCGCAGTTGCATTTCGCGTGCGTCCCCTTGATTCAGAAATGGGGCCTCTACTTACTGCACCCCTGAATTACTATAATTTTTTAAATGGTTTATTTCAAATTTCATATTACCTATTATAGAAATCTTTTGAAACGAGCTTTCTAAACAAGTTTTCTAGAATAAGCTTTTCCAACATATATGAGATGTTTTTCAGAACATTATATAGATGTTCAAAGACCTATTGAAATATACGAAAGTAGTAATCATTCGGGTGCAAGAAGCACAAGACCAGACATGGTCTACCGGTTCTGCTTTAGCTTTGGGCCTAAGCTAGCTATGAAGTTGAGCCTGCTTTAGCTTTTTCATTTAGATTTAATTACTCACTTAGTTTCTACTTTTGTTGAAATTAGTTCATATTTTTCTTAAAAAAATTTAAGTTAGTTCTAACTTAAATTTTTTGTTTCAACAATATTCTAATTTTTGTCAAGTTGTCTCAATTAAATTAAAAGAAAAAGGGATAAATATGTTTTTAGTCCCTATACTTAGGACGATTTTGGGTTTAGTTCCTCTTTCAAACTAAGATACAATTTAGTCCTTCAACTTTAGAAAATTTTGGTTTTAGTCCTTTTACCAAATTTTTTTAACTTTATTTGCTGTTTCAAACACGTTTCTCATAAAGTTAAAAAAATTTGGTAAAAAAAACTAAAACCAGAATTTTCTAAAGTTGAAGAACTAAATTGTATCTTAGTTTTGAAAGAGGGATTAAACCCAAAATTGCCCTAAAGTATAGGGACTAAAAACATATTTAACCCCGTGTCAATTTATATTTTTAATAATAGTTTTAGCTATACAATTAAAATATTTTTAAATTTAATCATGGATATAGATTATAAAAACTAAAAAATTAGTTAACAAAAATTGAAATAAAAAATGTAAAAATTATATATATATATATATATATATATATATATATATAGAAAAGAACTATACAATCCTTCAATTAATAATTGTAAAAATTTGACAAATATTATAATACAAAAAATATAAAAAACGATAAAAATGTGTTTAAATGAAAACCAAATATAAAAAGTAATATTCTTTATTAGTACTTATAATTATATATTATAAAAAATAATTACTAATACTTAATAGACATCTTGGCATTTAGGCTGTGTTCGTTTGAAGTGATTTAACTATTCACACAGATTTGCGAGCGAAAAATGAAGTTGCCTTTCGTGTTCGCTTAAGAAGAAATGCAACTATTCACGACGATGGATTTGCGGAGAAATACAGGATACTCATACTGTTCACTCACCCAGGTGAGATTTGGAGGGATGAAATCCAAATTCTCTTAAATGCCCCTATAACTCAAAATAATTCCCGGATTTACAATAAGAACAAGCTACTGCTTTTGTGATAAAGATGACCCATATCCGGCGGTGGACTCGGTGGTGTGAGGCTGGGGATCAAAGGCCTGGTCATCCTCGATGGCAGTATCGCGGAGAATTTGGTCCGCTTGAAAGAAGGCAGTGTGGAGGGTGGTGTTGGTGTGATTCAGATGATGCAAGAGGAGAAAGAGTATTGATTTTGGTGATTGATGAGATTGGTTGTTGAGTTGAAGCATTTGTGTTTGTTGATGGCTCTCACAGTAATTTGAATCTGGGTATGAGCATCTCCATTTCTTACCATCAGTTCTTCTATAGAAAAATAAAATAAAAAAGTAAAAACTCACAGTGGTGTGGCTGGTTAGGCTAAAGCCTCCAGGACAGAAGGGAATCAAAGTAGCTCCTTTTTAGTTCATTTTTCCTTCTCTGTAAACATAAATTTCCACAAAACAAAAACCTAACTTTTCCTTCTCATTCTTCATATTTTCACCCACATAGATTTTTACGGATAATAAAATTTAGTATCTTTTAGATTCAATATCAAACAGTGTAATAATTATTAAAATTAATTTTTAAAAATGTAAATATAATAATTAATTTTTTAAATGTAAAATAATTATTAAAATTAAAAAATGGTAAGTAACAATTATTAAAATTAAAAAATTAAAAATAATTATTAAAATTAATTTTAAAATATAAAAAAATTATAATCTAATAACTAAGGGCATTTTGGTAATCTTCAATTTCTACCAATTAAATAAATTTGTTAATTCTGTCACATCAATCAAATCATACAGTAATTCTCACAAACTTTACTTTCAAATCCACTCTCAATTACCCACAAATCTACTCAAAAAAACAACAACAAAAATTACTCTCAAATCTATTCAAATCCATTCAAATCATTTCTCCCGTATCATCTCCCTCAAATCCGTGAAAACAAAGCATTAAAGATACATCCAAGGGTCTCTAAGGGTCCAAATTAATGCCAAAGGGTGACGCCAGCAATTACAGAGACTGGAAGAAGAAGAGGAAACAGCAGAGTAAACCGGAACAATTCAAACCCGGAACTTCCCATGGATGCTACCGAATCGCAAAAGGATCTGCAGAACCGACCCGGAATCTTCATCATAGGATCCTCAAATGTTGGCAAACGCACCATCATATCTCGTAACTCTCTCTTTCCTTTTTCTTTCCTAAAATCTTCGCCCTTTCACATTGCTTCTACTTATTCTACTTAACTAATCTTTAATTAGTTCTACGTTTTCATTATTCTGTCTCCTGCAACTGTTTTAAATCACATCTTCAGCATATTTTGTGCTTAGATATATTATTATATGTTTTTTTAATTTTAAACATAGGATTTTTTATTTTTCTTTTTTCAATTTTAATGTTTTGGATTTTTGTCTAGTTGTTCTGATGTTACTTAATTCAATTCTTTGTTCTGCATGCTGTATCGTTTCCAGAATTGTTTATTGTTGTTATTTTGAGGGGTGAAACTGAAATTTGATATATGTCTTTGCTGTTGTTGAGAATAGGATTGACCTCTGTTGATGTTGAGGATGCTTTTGATTCGGCTTCTGAAGTGAACGTCCATGGGTATATGTTCACCCTGAATTATTTTATCCATCTTTTTGGTTATGAATCTTTCTGAATTTCTGGGTGTGTTTGTTTTAACTGTGGAATAAACAGGTGGACTATCAATAATAAGTACTATACTGCTGATGTTTCCATATGGATGACTCATCTTCGTGATGATTATTCTGCTGGTAATATGTCCATGTTTCGACGCATGACTGCATTGGTGATGGTTTTTGACATGAATGAAGTTAGTTCCTTCACTTCATGATTGTCGTTTGACTTATTCTGTTTCTGTTGTTGATTACTTATCGATGACGGTTTAATTTTGTATTCGCTGCTTATTGTTTTGGTTTTACGTCTGCAGAAGAATTATTCTTGAACCATTTTCCTTTTTTGTGTGTCTGGTATTCATTAGTGGTGACAAGTACATGTAATGTATCTTTAATTTACCCTTTTTGTGCAGCCATCTTCCCTAGCTGCACTTCGAGAATGGGTGTCTCACACTGATATTCAGAACTTTGAGATTTTACTGTGTATTGGAAACAAAGTGGATCTGGTTTCTGGGCATCCAGCTCATGCTGAATACAGAAGGCGGTTGCTGAAACTAGAAGACTCTGCTGTAGATCATTATTCAGAAGAGTATGGAATATCTGAATCAGAGGGAACTAGTTTATTGGGGGATGAGCCAGCATGGGACATCAGAAGGTCCTGTTTGGAATGGTGCACTGATCACAATATTGAGTTCATCGAGGCATGTGCTTCCAATGCTGATTTTGACAAATGTAAAACTTCATTTCCCGTTGTAAAGAACCTGTCGATAACATATGCATTTTACTCTGAATTTTGCTTTGACAAATGCTAAGTTTAGATGTCGATGAGTCATACTTATAATACATTTTTAATGAGAGAGGAAGGTACGTGATTTAGATGACAATGAAATATTTGGAAGATGATTAATGATAGATAATTGTAACACGCATCATATATTTTTCTGCTCCCCATTAGGGATAGAATGATGAAATTGAAAACCATTTCAGATTATATGGTTTCCACTCAAATTTATTTTACAGGTTTGTCCATAGATGGTGATTTACAAGGAGTTGAACGTCTCCATGGTGCACTTTCTGCTCATATGTGGCCTGGAATGGTATTGAAATCTGGTGATAGGATAAATCAACCATCATTTCCTGAGAAAGAGGGTATTTTCTTTTTTCTTTTTTTTGTTTGAACCATGTTACTCGCTACTTTTGTCAAAGTAGAATAAATGCAAGCACTAATTTTGGTTTATCCTTTTCCTAGAGTTATCTTCAGAAGAATCTGACTATGAACCTGAGTATGAAGTATTATCAGCTGGTTCGGCTGATCCCTGGTATGAAAGTGAACAAGTATGGGTTTCTGCATCTTCCTTAGATGCAGGGGGATCAGCTCCTCAAAACAATCCTAGTGCAGAGGGTCAACAGGAGGATGGAATTAAATCTGATAAAGAGTCTGCGCCCACAACTTCAAGTGATGCAATTCAAGATGAAAGTGAGAGGGATGTGCTGCACAATACCATGGATTCTGAAGGAGATGAAAAGACAGACGAAGGTAAATATCTTGACTTAGAGGATTTAGAACAGTTGATGTCTGAGATTGGGAATATGCGTGCAGGCTTAAGATTGATGCCTGATTTTCAAAGAAAGGACATGGCAGCAAAGCTTGCCATGAAAATGGCTTCCATTTTTGGAGGAGAGAGTGACGATGAGAAAAATTAGTTGATTTTGGATGTAAGCTCAGTGATTAGTTATAGGCTTAAGGTTAGATAGATGAATGTCATTCTGGGTACCTTTATGTGGGTCATCGCATGGAAATAACGAGATGAGCAACCTCTGTTGCACAAAGACCAGGGGCACCTTTTTCATGCTTCTGCTCTGTTACTCTTTTTAAGATCAAGTATTTCTGTTTTCTTTACACAGTTTTATAGTCCGTATTTTGTGGAGCAGAACATTTTGTTAAAAATTTAGTGGTAATCAACGTGGTGGTGATGTTGTGAAAAACTGTCAGGTTACTTCCTGCTGCAGTTGTAAGTGTAGAACAGATTGAAAACGTACAGGGACAAAATGACAAATAAAGTGTCTAAATTTATTTTTTACCAAGTCCGATATTTATATAAACTGCACTTGTGTGTGTGAAATTCGACAATAACTCCGAATTTTTTTTATTAGACTTAACTGTAATGACCCATATGTGTATAGTTGGTATAAAATGGATAGCTCATAACTCCCATTTAAAAATACCACGAGTTGAACAAGTTGTCTACTCCTCTTGACATAATTGGAATTTTATTTGATGCATATTTTTCAGTGGCAGAGTAGTTTTCCCTATTCTTTTATGGTGTTGCAGTGAAATCACTAACTTGGATTCAAGCCTTCCTATCACATACAAACATTATAAGACATTATGTGAAGCAGGTTATCTTGTAATAAAGTTTCACAGGAGGATGTAGGAGATTTTGTAAGGTTGTAAGGTTTAAGAAGTGTGCTGTATATGTTGGATTTTTATTTATATGCTTCCAAATCTTGAAATTAGTGAATTGACTAAATTTTGGTGATTAAGTAATTGAATGTAATTCTCTTATAAGAGAACACTAATATAATTCTTGTTATTATTCTCTTTCTCATACCTCTTACAAATCAACTCATTTGAATTTATGTTTTATGGTTATTGTATTATAGTTAGATATCTTAAATATATATCTTATTTTTTATCTTTACTTAATTTGTTATTATTTTTATTTATATTTTGAGTTTACTTTATGTCTTTTCTATTATATATATATATATATATATATATATATATAATACAAGGAAGATTAATTTTATATATCGTTTTTACTATATTTAACATGGTATTTATTATATCGTTTACTAATATGTTACGTGATGTTTTTGGAAAATTCTTAAAGCTATAAACAATGCTTCAAAAACAATGTGTTGAATAATACATTCCTAAATGCATTTTTGTATTAAACAAAGATCCTTAAACGATGAGCTGGTAGTAAGCGACTTTAAAAGGTTAAAAGATACCTTATATTAAACGATGTTTTTATCAAACAATGAAATCTTTATGAATCATTATTTGGTATTGTTTTCAAAAATACTTAAACGGTTTACATGTATAGCAAAATTAACAAGCATCAAGTTGTTTTGAACATGTAATGCAAAACATTAAATGCACAATGTTTTAAACAACAAAAGTAATAAGAAAAATGACATTTGTCAACATACATCTTTACTCTAGTATGTGTAAATGTTTATTGTACGTATTTACCTACTCTATCATGAACAAGTCAGAAGTGAACGATTGAAACAAAAAAAAACATTCATGGAATGTTCTGTCCATCAAAAGTCGTGTTGAATATTTTGTAATACCTACTTTGGTTAAAGTACTACAAAAAGGAGTACAAAAAGGCTACAAAGATCTGAAGATTGAAGACAAATATTTTCTAACGAATCTTTTCTCATGAAGCCTATAAATAGAAGATCCCTTGAAAAGAAGATCAAGAAGGATAAGCATGAATAACGAAAAAATCATCTAAAAAGCAAAACTTACACTTGTGCAAGAATAAAAACTCTGAGAATAGACTTCCAAGCTTTATACAGTCATAAGCTTTCATCTATAAGAAATGAGAAAATCCTACAAGGTATATTTGATTGAGATGTATTATAAACACATCTTCTCTTTGAGAGTTATCACCTAAGACTTGTAAACAATCTGATTGATGGTATATTGTGAAGAGAATTCAAACACTTGGTGGTTACTCAGTTGAAATGAATTCCTACTAGACAATTATCTAGGGGAAACCAGGAGTGAGTAAACTTAGACTAGTTAGTGTAACAAGTGTTACTAGGATTGACCAAAAGAAAAAAGAGTGAAACACCTGAGAGAAAAACCTATATTTGTGTGTATTTTTTTTTCTTTTGTAATTTTCTCATTTGAGTTGTATGCATGACTCTATTAGGTTATCTTGGGAAAGTCTTTGGTGCTCAATCCCAATCTTTAAAACCTAGTTTAATTCGTTTTTAGTTGCTTAAGTTTAGAGGATCCAAAGTTCCTTCTAACTTTACCATTAAGCCGCATAGTTTAGTTTAATTGTTTTCCTTAATTGCTTGTAGTTTAGTGTGTCTACTTGTATTTCGAGTTTGATTCCTTTTGAAAAATTTGGTACAAGAGAACTTGAGGTAAACATTACCTAGGAAATGTTTAGTGTTAGATATTTTATCTTTATCTTTTATTTATCTTTTATCTTTCATTAGTTTATTATTATTTCTTATTTGTGTTTTAGACTTAGCTCATATTTCTTCTATTATAAATAGAGGACCTTATGTGTATATTCAACAAACAAACAAACAAATAAACAAAAACAAAAACAAAAAAAAGAAAAAAAAACAAATAAGAAAATAATTAAACAAATAGTCTAGGATTTATTTCTCTTGGGCCATCATGAAGTATCTAGAGTAGGAATAATTTTGGGCCAAATAGTCTAGGATTTATTTGGCCTTTGTATTATGGGCCAAGTAGTGTAGGATTTAATTTAGGCCTTGTATTTTGAACCAAGTAGAATAGAATTTTTAGACCACTTGAGTCAACAAACGCCAAGACCCAAGGTTGACGTATAAGCTAGATTGACCAAGGGGTCAAAGTTTACAAACTTGCTTGGTGAGCAAAGGAATGGGTCGTCTAACCTATGATAATGGCCATGTGTGATTTTTCATAGGTAGTGACCACATGTCCTCCTTCTCTTGGTCAAAGTTTTCAACCTAGTTTAGTGTGCAAGAGAGTGAGTCGTCCAACCTTTGTAAGAATGGTCATGTGTCATGCTCACATTGGAGAGGATTTTTCATAGATAGTGACCACATGTCCTCTTCCTAATGGAAATGATTTTTCATCTTTTTCTCCAAACTAACCATGTTTGAGTTTTTAGGTCTTACTTCAACAAATTGGAGACATCATTGGCCTATAAGTAGAGGTGTCTCCCCTATTGTATTCACCTTTGAATTTGAGTAAAAATATGTTGTCATTTTTGTGCCATAATACTCATCTTAAGTCACCAAAAACTAGAACATCCTATGTGGTCTACTCTAGCCACTTTCCTCTAGAGTTGGTCTAACCTCTCTAAGAGCACCATCCAAACATCATCCCTTCACCCACAAATCACGAGAACATAACCTACCAACATCCACCTTGCTTCTACACCTTTTCACCTCACCATTACATTTGTTCTAGTTTTAACCCAACCTAGTTAGAAAGTTGCTTTCAGGGTTGGATATATTTTTAATTCTATAAATATGATGATTTTTTGTTTCAAGATTTGGATATATTTTTAATTCTATAAATATGATGTTTTTTGTTCCAACATTTGATAAGTCCTCAATTTCCATAGGTGTTTCTATTATGCACTTCAAGTTTGGTTTGTTGTTACAAAAGTAGTGGTTATCTTTTGTTTCTGCTGAGATCATTAGAGAAAAGATTTGTCTTAATCATAAATGCCTTCAAATGTGCATTTAAGCTAGATATTCGAATCTTACTTTTCAATATTAGAACACTTCCATTGGGTGGAGATGTGTGACTATCATGATTTTGGTGTCAATATTAAGAACACTTCAATATTAGAACACTTCACGGCAGAGTCGGTCTTTCAAAGTTCAACTATAAAGCAAAAAAGATGCCACCAATTATCCATGTTATAACCCTGATATAAATCCCACACGAACAGCAATTTAAATCACTTGGAACAAGTAATGGCCTGACAAATTAGTAAATCGATGCCTGAATTAGCATTTTGGTGTCAATTTTGGGGTATTGAAAATCAGCTTCTTCCACTGATCCTATCATTAGAAGGTCATCAAATTTTGAAAAATGGGTCATATTAACATCCTCGAGGCAAAAGCTATTGATTCAAAAGGTGAATTCTCAAATCCACTAATTACTAGGTACAATTTAAAGTGTTTCAGGATGTTGACCGGGTAATAAACTCCAAAACTATCTTCATTAATGTCTAAAATAAGGGGAAATTAATCGAAGACCTATGCTATTATTACACTTGGTTTTTAGATCCTGATCACCCACCACCGTCCATAAACAAGTTTATCCAGCTAAGAACATCAATAATTTCCGATACATGTCAGGCTTTCGACTCCAATGCTAAAAGTATCTTCTTTCTTGGTCCCTGGAAAAAACAAAGTGTAGCCATAATGTGTTTAATTAAATATGGGAATTGCAAATAAAAAAGAGCATACTTGACAGAGAAATGGTACGGAAGAATGGAGTTACAACACCAAGATATTAGTCAAATATTTATCATAGGTAAATACTAAAATACTATGTCCTTCCCGCAAAGCCAGTTTTTACCAAAGCACCAATAATTTGCTCACCTATAAATTTTTTACAATGTAAATATATTCTCTGGAGCAAATATGTTTTAACAATACACTCAATTATTTTTCTCTCCTTATTTTTTTACTTTTCTCAACCCAAAAAACTTCAAAATCTATCTATTTTCTACTCTGTCTTTTCCCTCGTAGTTTGAACCACTTTCTTCTGAAAATCTTCATCCAAACAAAGCTTAAAGCTCATTCCACAAAAAGGAAACTACCAAGCAATGCATAAAAGAAATGAGAACTAGTTTCAGAACTCAGTCTGTACATCACATGATAGGTACCCAGATTTTATTAACAGTGTTAAGAACTCCAAGACAGGTTCTTGGATGATCTTCCTATGAAAACCAGGTCTGTATCTAGTGACTAGTACACACAAATCCCAGGTCTTTTGAGAGATCCTGTCTCTCCTTTCCTTTCACTTACAATTTTCTCCAAAAAAACTACTGAAAACAACCCCTGTACAGACTATATATAATAGTCTGTTTACAACAACCCACCTCACAGACAGTTATAATTGTATGTTACCCTTATCCCTTCTAACATATACTTCCCCCTGAACCTATTAATATCCCCTCCATGAAGTTTCACCTTGTTACCCCTTGGTGATGACTCTAACCTTTTCTTCCACCATTTGAACCTTCATCATTAACTCAGCAAGATTCTTGGGCTCATACAACTTAACCTCAGCCTATATTTCTTCCTTCAAACCATTCAAGAATATGCCAATCAAATAATCTTGTTGTATTCCTTTCAAGAATCCAGCATATTGTTCAAACTGTTCAATATATTCTCTCACCAGCCCAGTTTGGCATAGCCCAATGAATACTTCAAAAGGATTTTGAAGCATTGTTGGCTGAACCTCCTCCCTCATCATCCCCGCTGTTGTCACTACCTCCCTTTGCAACAGAAGGGTTATCATCTGTATGTTTATTAGAGGAAACTAATCTTTCTACCACCACTGTTCGCCCCTTAATCATCTCCTCCAATCGTAGGAACCTTCTATGATTCTCATTGTCTTGTTCTTGCACTATTTTTTCCAGCCCATCCAATATTGCCTCCATTCTTGTATTCACCATGCCCCCAACAACCACCACAACACCAGGAAAGAGGCTCTGAATACCAATTGATAGGTACCCAGATTTTATTAACACTATAAAGAACTCCAAGACAGGTTCTCGAATGATCTTCCTATGAAAACCAGAAAGCTTGGTCTGTATGTAGTGACTGTTACACACACAAATCCCATGTCTTTCGAGAGGACCTATGATAGGATACTGGGTGATAGGATAGAAGGGAGCCAAACGGTAGGAGGCAAGGGAGAGCCGAACGGTAGGAGGCAAGGGGGCGCCAAATGGTAGGAGGCAAGGGGGCACCGAACGGGTAGGAGGCAAGGGGGCGCCGAACGAGTAGGAGGCAAGGGGGCGCCAAATGGTAGGAGGCAAAGGGGCGCCAAACGGGTAGGAGGCAAGGGGGCACCGAACGGGTAGGAGGCAAGGGGGCGCCGAACAGTAGGAGGCAAGGGGAAGCAAGTCGAACGGTAGGAGGCAGAGGGAAGCAAGCCGAACAGTGGAATGCGGAGAGAGGTCAAGCCGAACGGTGGAAGGAATGGAAAGGTCAGGCTAAATGGTGGAAGGCAGTGAAGAGCTGAAGCCGAACAGTAGGGTGCAGGGGGAAGCAAAGCCGAACGGGAGCTGGACCCAATCGGTTGAAGAGTGACTATCCTAACTAGAACAACAGTTAGGATAGGAGGAAAATATTTAGAAATAATTATAGTAAATAAGAATATATCCTAGGGAAATATTCAATTAAGATATTTTCAGTAAATAAGGATGTATCCTAGGGAAATATTTAATATAAGATACTTACAGTAAATAAGGATATATCCTAGGAAAATATTCAAAATAAGATATTTACAGTAAATAAGGATATATCCTAGGGAAATATTCAAGATAGGATGAGAGGGAAATAATTATTATAAATAGAGTTAGATTCGATTGTTAGGACATGCTTTTGATTATTGAGTTGTGTGAAGGAGGTTATGCTCCCAAGTAATTGAAGGAGGTTATGTTCCCAATTATTGTTTGCTTTTGTTTATTCAGATTTTACCATCAATAAAGAAATTCCATTCTTTCATTATTCTTTTGGTTTCTTGTGAGCGTTGAGAGTTCAGATACCCAACAACCTGTCTCTCCCTTCCTTTCGCTAACCCCTGTACAGACTACATATAATAGTCTGTTTACAACAGCCCACCTCACAGACCGTTATAATTGTCTATTACCCTTATTCCTTCTAACAAATACTTCCCCTGAACCTATCATCACACAATAGTGGACGTTCCATAATGGACGTGTCTAAGTGGAGCTTTATTGACGGGACATTAAGTGTGACACTAAAAATAGAATTTACATGAAAATAGGATTTACAATCACCCCGGATTTTCCCAGATTCACTAGCCCTGACTTTTCCTAGATGTCCAGATCCAAATTTTCAAAATGAATAGCCCCAGCTTTTCCCAAATGCCTAGCCTCTACTTTTTCCAGATACGTGCTTTTTAGACCTAAATGCATTGGCCACAACTTTTCCCATATATACCAGAGACTTGAATTTGCTCTGATGCCTTCCCCAGCTTTGTCCTTGATGGACAAGCCTTGTCTCCATCAAAATGTCATTTTTCAAGTTTAAAAAGTTTGGGTCCCAATAACCTGCTTTGCTTGCCATGAACTTTCCGACTGATAATTATGCCAGCTATCCAACTAAGCTGTTTCTCTCCGACTTCTCTAGTATCTCTGAACTCATTTTCCAAGTATTGTTTTGTAAGAAATTGATTTTGTTTTTCTTTTAATTTCTAATTACACTGGTGATCGCTCCAACCATCTAGCTAAAAGCTATTTTCTCTCCAGATTCTAAGCTGATTTTCCAACTATAGGTTTTGGAAGAGCTTGATTTTTACGTTTTCAAATTTCAAAGCACACTGATGATCATTCCAGCTATCTAAATAGGCTATTTTCTCTCCAACTTCTCCAGAATCCCAAAAAAGAGACATATTAAGGGAATGTTCTTAGCTGGAACTTCAGAAATTGACACTTTTAAGTTATAAATCAGCAACCAAGCCTTCTCCAGTTCATTCTAGCCCAAACTCCAAAACCGCATCAGCAATTTCTTCTATAGAAAGGATTCTGGATTTCTGATAGTCGATTCCTGATTCCAGCACGCTATGCTGAGTAGCTTCATTATTTGAGATCCCAATCCCATTTTTACTGTGGTTCCCCACCAAAAACTTCCATCATTAACAGTGGATGGCTATTAATAGCAGCAAGCCAAAATAACGCATATACTAAAAATATAAAAGACACAAAAAGAATACTAAGCCAAATACAAAAGAGTAACATGAAAGAAATAAAGAATGCAAAATAAGAACAGAGCATTAGAGCCAAAAAAAATGGAGGGCAAAGTGCAGTGTAGCTGCATTGTTGAGCTTCCACTCCAATCTTTTACAAATTCTTCCCTACTAGTATCTTACATCGCATGTCTCCAATTTGATATTTACCAAAATTGCAGGCAACAGAACCAGGTAAAAATGGCCAACAACAACTAGCCTTTTGACAGAATGCAAAATAAGAACAGAGCATTAGAGCCAAAAAAACATGGAGGGTGGAGGGCAGAGGGCAGTGTGGCTGCATTACTGCTTCCACTCCAACCTGACTCTTCCTGGCTAACAACTTACTTTGCATGTCTCCCTTATGTGTTTAGCATACACATAGGGTAGTTTATTTATAATGTAAGATAAGGGTTAAACCCTAAATACAGAATGGGCTGAGCCCAATTAACATAAACACACAACTTAACATCTAACAATATTCACACTAAAATTGCAATCACCAAAACCAGGTAAATATTGCCAACTACAACTAGCCTTGCAAGAGAAAAAGAAATGGCATGTTCGGTGTAGAAAAGAAAATTATTAATTTTAGGAGCTATAGTTTCCATCAATTGTTTTAATACTTGTTGGAAATTTCACATCAATTAGAGATAAAACTTATTTACAATATATAAGTAAGGTACAAAATTTACTTTACAAGTTGATTTTGTGATTATGAATTAGGCTTGAACTCGCTTCTTAATATGGTATCAAAGCTGAAAACCAATTCACTTCAACTGCTTAGCTTGAGAAAATGGCTAGTTTTGGAGTTAGGCTTACAAGTTGATTTTGTGATGATGAGTTAGGCTTGAACTCACTTCTTAATATGGTATTAAAGCTGAAAATCAATTCGCTTCTACTGCTTAGCTTGAGAAGATGGCACATTACTCCCATCTTGCTCCAGGCGATATTGGAAACCTTGGCAAAGGAACCATAGTTGAATTGAGGCATACCAAGGGAGATAATTTTTCCCATTCATCTTTTCAAAGATAATGGTCAAAGTTCCAGAGAAGGAGATAGCAAGTCCAAAAGACATTTCCGTAAGAAACAACCAATAAAGACAGTGAACAGGAAACCCTAGGTTTGATTAGAAACCCTATAAAACATTTCAACCATGCCAGGAGAACTACGGGTTAGAACAACATAGAAGTCTAATGAACCCTATGAAGGAGGCACATTGTTGCTATGGTGAGAGGAGGGTGGCGTGTGGACATCATGTGACACGCAACAACAAATGGAAAGTGAGCATGTGGCAACATGTGGAGCAGAGTCTATTTCCAAGACTGGTAGGGTTGGCAGTTGCCTGGAGAGACACTATAATTTGGTGGTCACTAGAGAAATCTATGACAGTGGATGACAGAGGACAATGGCACACAGTAGAAACAACGCAAGAGAAGATTGAGACCAATAGAATATGACCAAACCTCTCTCATACCAGCTTAAGATAAATACAAGAAATAAAAAAGACTACATTTTAGACGGCTTTATAAATATAATCTCATACTAGGAAGAGAACCTTCATTCCAAAAAGGAACTCGTATATATCTAAAACATTAGGTCCACAAACTTGCAGGTCACTTCTCCTGTCGACTTCCACAAACATGGCAACCATCACCACCGGATTCTGAATATGATTTTCTTCTCTTTTTTTTTTCCGTTTTTTAATCTCTGAAACTGCAACTATGGCAGCATTTGGGACATTAGTCAGATCTCCCAAAACGACATGCTTCTTCTTGGCGTTTTTGTGTAGTCGTCATATGGCAGTTGCAGCTCTCTGCTTGGCCTCACATTGGGGACACACGACACTGGTCTCTGAGGATTTTCTTGACTTCTATCACAAAAAAGTGGATTCTTAGGAAAGCACAATCTTCAAATCACAATATATATGGGTACCCACCTCACCTTATGAAGCCAACTTTGTGAGGTTCAATTAGGTTTAAAGTCTACTTTCTATGAGCATCATCATATGGAATCTAGATCCCTAGTCTTATTCAAAAGCAGCTACTTATTTGAAGGGATACACTTAAAAATGTGCAGTTACCCCTCCACTTGAAATGAACCTAACTACCAAAGTCGAGTAAATATTGCGCGTTGCTACATAAATAGGGTCAATTTAACACAAAAATCCATAAAAAATGCAGAGTATAGAATGCATTCCGAGTAGCATGCATTGACATGAGTCACATTATCAATGGAACTGCATGACACGGCCATTGGAAACAGACAAGCATGAAAGTACAAAATTCCAAGACTAGTTCAATGCATACCATTGGTATACCCATAGCCTTGAGATCTTCATCAGTCATATGATTGAGAGCTGTCATATCAACCTGAAAAACAGTTTTTTTCCCAGAAATATTAGATCTTGATGGTCAAATAAAAAACCAATCATGGCAATGAACTTTCTCTAATGGTAGAAAAAAGTTAAAAAGATGTATAACATACTTCTTCAGCCTGAAAAGTAATGATGTACTTTTCAAGACCCAAGGACCGCAAAAAGTCATCAATTGAAGAATCAGCCTGTAAAACAAGAACCACAAATTATATCTTCTAATTTCCCATTATTTAGTAAAAGAAAGTTAACGATTGCATAAAGAAATCTGGGGGAAAATGATTTAGCTTTGCGAAGTATGAACATAAAAATTAGGAAAAATAAAAATTTACATAATACAACAAAATTAACTAAATACATACATGATTAAACACAAAATTGCCAACCAACAAGTAAATTAAAGGTGCATTTGTTTTGGAAGATGGATTTGGAGGGGTGGATTTGAGGGGAAAGAGAGGTGAAAGTGAAATTGTTTGGATCAAAGGAAAGATGGTAAAAATGAAGGTATTTGAGATGAAAGTTAGTGAGTGATGAGATGAGTTTTATAGATTACAAAAAAAAGGTTTTAATTGATAAAAATAGAAGATTACCATTTTACCCTTGATCATAAAAGTAATCTAAAATAAAATTTTAACTAATTTAAATTTTAACTCCTGTAAACTAATTAATTTTAACTCCGTAAATATTTAATAGAAATACACGCCATCAACTGTGAAAAAAAGAAAACGCTCCAGGACCAAATATGTAATTGTATAATATGTGCTGTCTTTCTCCCCTATTCTCTGCTGTGGAGCGAAGATAACTCATCCCCTCTTCCCCGCAAATCAGTCTGCCCAAATCTCTTCAAATTTCTTGATCCAATCAACACTCCCACCCACATATCAATCCTCTACTACAGTAAACATCCAGAAACAAACACAAGCTAAAAGCTTAACATCTGAAGCTGCTAGTATGTTGAAGTAAATTTGAAGAAAATTATTCATATCCACCATTATAGTACAAGAACACACAATCTAATATATATATCTTAACTAACAAGAAAGTGTGCATTGAATGCCAAATCAATGCTACCTTTCACCAGAAAATATCCAACAATACCACTAAATTAAATAGTTAAAATATCAGTTTGTATATAATATATACTTTTTTAATATTATATAAATGAAATATTATAAAGGTGTCTTATGGTAACCTGAACTTGATTGTTATTCCTAGTAATTTTCTAAAGAATATTTATATTCTACATCCATCCAGTCTTGTTGCACACACTAGAGACCACCTATGCATGTACCTACTCGAAGAACTATGCAGGAAGAAATTCCAACAGATTCCAGATCAGTTCTTCAAGAATAAATGTTCTAGAATATCACCAAATGCATCACCAGTTTAACAGGAAACGTAATAGGATATACAAATGTGATCAATAGGTGATGATCCGACATTGTCATATATAACAAAAAGTTCAAATTGACAATTAAAGCCATTATATAACAAGAATAATACCTTCCGTGACCTTTTAGGAGCTGGGTCAGCTGGCCTTTTGATCTGCGCTGCAGGGGCCTCATCACCAACACTTTTACTGCTTGGTTTAACAGCTTTTGATTTGGGCGGATCAACATTGGCAGGTTGTACTGTCATTGTCCCTGATAGCCTTTCACGGAGGTCCCGCATCTTTGGAGCATAACTCTTTCCACTCTGAGATGCAGGTTGAAGACCTTTCCTTTGAAGCTTGAGGCGTAGATCTTGAGTGCTAACCTTGCGATCTTCACAATCACAAGTCATTAACAAACAGTCAAAACCCATAAAAAAAAATTATTGGCACCCAACAACAGTTGCTTATATGAGAATAACTTTATCCATACTAGTGATCCGTGGTTCATCATCATCAAAGAGATCATGTTCCCACTTATCATCTTGCCTCGACCTGTAATTTAAGAAGAAAAACTTAATTTTGATTATATCATTAAGTTATAATCACAACAAACATGCAAACAACTGATGTGCATGCTAAATAAAGCATTTTCAGTACCCAATCAAGTACACTGAAAAAGAAGATGCTCAGCAGATGAATGAAAATCAGTGTTTTATATCCTGGATAGGGGACTGTAATGGTTGATCCCAAAAACACTAAAGCATATAGTGGCACAACCACTCTTCTATGTACTTTTTTTATTAGGGACGACAATAGTGCGCTATAGCACCAGGATAGTGCTTCAGCAGGGAAGCCCTTGGTTGCTGTGGACACCTCCACATGGAGCATGTTCTGAAAAAGAAGTCTTCAAAATAGGTTTTATGGGTAGTGCTGGTGGCCTCTTTCAGAAACTTTATGTTCAATATATAACAAGAACTCTTCACATAACCATGCATTAGATGAATTAAATAGGTAACAACTTATTATAGTTATAAAGTGATACGAAGCAGCTGTGTACAGGAGCTAAACAGCTCTTTATGTACGATAAAAGTTAAAATACACCCATGCAGATAGAACAGCCTTTTCTGTCAATCAAAAAGTCAAACATATTCTCCAAAAGGGAGAGAAAAAGTGTGATCAGAAAAAAAGTGGGTCATTTAATAGCAGATACTAAAGACTAAATGTGTGCTCAATTACCTCAACCACTAACAGAGTTCAAACAAAACTAACAGAATTAAAGCTTTTATACTAAGATTATTCTTTTTTTTTGTACTAAGAACAACCTGACTATATACTACCTACCAGACCTAATTTAAAGAAGATGCTGTAGCACTGCTATGCTGGCTGATTCAGCTATTATTCTGGCAGCTCTCTCCACCACAACACTGAAATGCTTCGCTATACAGGTGTCCATTGCGGCCAAGGACCGTCCACCCTACTAAAGCACTATCCTGGCACCATTCTCATCCTTGGTTTCAACTTCCCATATAACCATAGTTAATTCTGACTACAATTCTTGTAACTTTGAAATTACAATGCTAACATATGATGTGGAATTATTTCTATGCAACCTGAGCATCCAATAAAGCACCCTGAATGCATAGTAAAACTTGCCAAATAATCTAATTTATGTAACTTTTAATTGCCGAACGATCAGGTAAACAGAAAAAAGAAGTAATATTCTGATTATATATACAAAAGAGAATGCCCTGTTGGCCTCCCTCTCCTCTTCAAACAACTAAAAAGAATATAAACTACTCTTCTATGTCAATCTCTCCTCATACATAATCTTTTCGTATCCTGTTTTTTTCTTGTATGACCACACATTTATCTTATAACATTATCAATTATGCCACTTACCACTACATCCTTATTCTCTTGCACCTTTAATAACATGTGCTTGAGTTTGGAGGTACTTTGTGGTCACAAATAACCCTTGATGCCTTTCTTCATTTAAGGCATCCCACTTGGGCATTCTATGTTTGACATCCTCATTAATTCCCCATCAGTTTGTAGTATTTACCATATTTAAACCTAGCAACATACAATACAATATCTTTTCCCACCTTGTCACTTGTCACATTCATCAAAATTTCTAGTTACCACCCAAATATATGGCAGCAGAGCAGTGATAGCGACACTATAGAATAATGGCATTTCATGAATCCTAAAAATCCACTATTGTGACTCTAGTGTGGTTCAGCTTCCGTGAAAATGGCTATTATGGCCACAATATATGGCATTGAAGTGTTCAGTTCACCCCTTCCAACAACGAATAGAGGTATAGAAGAATGAATAGATATTTTGTCTTTTATATATAGCTTCTTTTTAATGTGTACATCAGTATTTAGTCCTGGAAAATTGAACTTTGGAGTTATCATTATGCCAACTTTTATTTAAGAACCTTATTTTAACTTGCATGTAATTTAATTTTTTTAACCACTAAATTGCTTTCCATTATGAGTCACTAATATGAACGTAAACTTTGAAACACACAATAGATTTGTTTTCCTAACAACTATGCCAATTCCAACGTTTAGCTGCAGACTGCAGCACTATCCACTGTATACGATATAAAGAATTTTTAGCTTTCTGCATTTACCACAGTCAGCTATGATAACACTGCATAGAACATAGAAGTAAAGAAGGCACGAATTCAATTGAAGAAATTGCATAAAAGCAGAGAGTATGGGAGAGGAAGAAGGCAATTGAGTAGGGAAGAGCTATTGGGTAACCTCTCTATTAACTGTTACAAAAATAACCATTTAGACAAACATGAAAAGAGTGTTCCATGTGATCTGGGTAATTTGCATTCATCAAATGAACTCAATGTAGAACTCTTATTTTCATACAGTTACATCATAGGTAGCTGTTAAAGACTGACAAATATGACGGAAATAACTGGATGATCAGCAGCTATAAGAATTAGCACACTTGCCCCTCCTCATTAACTCAGGGTGGCAAAAAGAACCAAAACTGATCATACACCCTAGTTTGTATATAGAATAACATTTCTGATCATAGTATTTCATGCTTTTTCTGGATGGGTGATGGACAGTGAGGGTGTGAAAAAGGAAAAAATAAAGAGAAAGAAAATTGAAAAAGAGTTGTCTTGAATTAAATAAAAAGAGAGTAAGAATGAGTGAGATGTGATATATATTTCCCATAATTTAATTCTATTTATTATTAATAAAAAATTGTAAATATAATTAAAAATATTAACACCATAATCAATTCTGTTTCCAATGACTATATATAGTTATACCATACCAATCCAACCCATGATCTTTTCTGAAACAAGTTCAATCAACAACGGGAATTTTATAATCTCTACATGCACCAAAATCATAAAGGTGGCAACCAGAGTCTCCACTACCGCAATTGTAGTCAAATCAGCCACATTTGTCCGCAATAACAAGATACATGGCGAAACCACAACCGAATTTAAAACCTCGCAAAAAGCATCGAAAATCATCTCAAAAACACGAAGTAAGAATTGCAAACCTCTTGCCGGTGATTTGACGATGTTGCTGATGCCTAGTAGGGCCACTGATACCATTCCCATTTAAGCGTTCCTTCACGGACCTCCGCCCTCCATTCTCCACACGATCAGCGTACATTTTCCGCAATTCACTCAGTTCGAAATCGGAAGAAGAATTAGCCCCAAACCTATCAACCCTAATTTCGAAGCAGAGAGAGAGAGAGAGAGAGAGAGAGAGAGTAAAACGCAATGGAAGTGATAGACGCAAGGCTCGGTGAGGAAGGTGCAGGGCACCGCAATGAGGAAAGTGTGGCAGATAATGCAAACCCTAACACCCTTTTTTGTTCGTCGCGAAAGGGTGTTGAATTCTGAAAGGAAAACAATGGCACGGTTTTTCTGAGGAAAATGGAGTTTAAAGGAGAAGGAAAAAAGGTTGAGGGTGGAAGATTTGAAAAAGTTTAATGTCTGGTGAGAGAGGTTTTGTTTTTGCGAAGAGAGAAAATAAAAATTGTTGGGAATGTAGGAAAGGATGAAAGGGATCCTCTAGATTTCAGCTTATTTGTTTTGGCGCCCCCATGGGAAAACATTGGAAACGACTTCTTAGTTTTATATTTTAATATAATAATATTAAAGATTAAATTTAATTTTAATACTTGAATGTGAAATTGAAAATTATTTTTGGCTTAAACCTTCCATTGGTCCTCATATTTGTGTGCAAATCTTAGTTTGATCCTCAAGTTTTGAACTGTCTGAATTGGGTCATAATTTTTGTAAAAATGCACATATTTTACCCTAACCGTTAAGTTGTCTCAAACGGCGTTAATTGATGCTGGGATGAATTTTTTATTTTAGGCTTCATCCGTCGTTTGAGACAACTTAACGGTTAAGGTAAAATGTGTGCATTTTTACAAAAATTATGATCCAATTGAGACAGTTCAAAACTTGAGAACCAAACTGAGATTTTCACACAAATATGAGATCAATAGAAGGTTTAAGCCATTATTTTTTTTTAATTTTAATATATTTTGATTGTTAAGTTTAAAATAATAAATTAATTTACATTAAATGTTTTTTATGTGTCAAACGCAATTTTAGTTGTTATTAAAACAGAAATATGATATAAACAATTTAAACTTTAACATAAAACATTAAAATTTAACATAATTAACTTTAAAAAGGATTATATCCATGTATTAAAGTTTTAATGAAAAACAAATTTTAATTTTGTATTAAAGTTTCGAGTGATATTTAACCTTACCAGTAAGTTATATTTTAAAATAATAATATTAAAAAGTAAGATATGTAAGTTATAAAAGGTCAAATTAAAATATGTGTATAAGTGTGTTTTTATGGTGCAGACATTGTTTAATTGTAATATAAAATTATAGAAAAGGGAAATATCACGTAGAAAAATGTCTTTTAAATAATTTAATATATTATATAGGATAAATAACTTTTATTTAAGAAGTTATAATTATATTTAGAGTAAAAACTTTATATTTTTAAAATCCTCAAGTTATATAGATGAGAGCATAATTGTTTAAATTAATTTGGAGCCAAAATAATCATAGTTATTATTTTTTTCTAATATAAATGGGATTACTTTTAATGGATATAAATCATTTTTATTTTAGTTGTTAAGTTTTTCATGACCAAAATAGAAGATGTTTTTTCCAGTGAAGTCAAATGCAGTTTCTAAATTGAAATCAACTAATATTATTATCGGTGTTGATATTAAATAGAGTTGGTTTTATGATAATTTGCAAATAAGATTGCGATATACATAATTGAAAATTTTGATATTTTAGTTATGTTAATATTTTAAAATTTATTAACTATTTGTTATTGAATGAAAATTTATTAAAAAATAAAATAAAATAGTATAAGTTAAACAGAGCTGTTATGCGATAATATATTTTAAAATATTTGTACAATTATAAACAATAATTTAAGAATAACTAATGGTCTTTATGAAAATGTTTGCAACGTGATTTTTAAAAAACTAAAGTTCTATAAATATTTTAAAAAATTTATCGTGTTTTTAAAAATTTTTACTTGGATGTTAAAATATAGGTTTCGATCCTAGGTTAAATTGAAGTCTATATCTTGATTGCATTAGTATAGTTTTTGGTTTTAGGTTAAACAAAGCTTGTATCTATCTACGTAGGGTTAATTTTTGAATTTTTACAACCTGCAAAATGTCTTATTGTATAGCATGGAAAATATTTGCACAATTATAGGCAATAATTTAAGGATAACCAAAACTTCTACCTTGACTAAAGCTTATACTGATGTGTTGGCATTTATGAAAATATTTGCACAACTATAGACAATGGTTTTTTAAATAATCAAAATCTATAGTTATGAAAATAATTTTAAAAATGCCACCGTGTTTTTAAAAGGCTTTACTTGGATGTCAAAATATAGGTTTTGATTCTAGGTTAAATCGAAGCCTATATCTTGGCTACATGAGTATAGACTTCAGTTCTAGATTAAACCAAAGCCTATACATATTTACATAAGGTTAATTTGTGAATTTTTAAAACCCACGAAATATCTTATTGCATAGCGTTGCTACAGAACTAGCTATTTTTCTCCTTTGACTCTGTAGAACTCGTGTTTTCCTCCATAATAACCTTCTTTGATTTTCATTTATCTCGTCCTTCTTGATTTTCTTTTCTTTCATTAAGATTCACATTTTCTTTTTCTTCTTCATTTTCCATAACGTTGTTGTGAATCGCTTTAGTGTTATTGTGGGCAAGTTTCTTATTATCATCCTTTCGCGTTTCGGACATTGCTACAAGAAGGTTCATGCAACTCTCGCTTTTGTTGCTCGTTCTTCTTCTCGCTCTCACGACGACTTTGGTTTAAAGCTATTGGTATTGGTCTTGGTTGAAACACAAGAAAACACTAGAAAGGGGAAAGTGTAACACCTTAAATTCTGGGATGCCACGGTTTTACAAAAATTGGTAAATTTCAAAACTTTATCATAGCGCAAAAACGTATTTTTCAAAAACCTTAACCTGTCAACATGCATAATTTATTCAAAACATAATAGTTTCAAAAGCCTTGTCCAATTACACTAATCCAAAAGTAATTAAAACGACAAAGGAAATACTCCACTTATATTGTATTAAATTGTAAAACAAAATAGCTTTAAATGAATCCCAAGGTTATTCCTCATCTTCTCTCGAGTCAATCACACATCTGGAACATTTGTAACATTATTTACTTACGTATAACACATTATACGATCATCGCCGATAATTTCATTCACAAACACACAAACACAAACATGTATGGGGGATAAGCTATCGATAAAACAATCATAAGAACAAGATATATACATACTAATTATATCAATCATAATCAAACACACAACAAGATACACATCTTCTGATTATACCAACCATAATCAAACACACAACAAGATACATATCTTCTTATTATATCAACCATAATCAAACAACCCATACACAGTAATAATAACAACAGGATTCCTAATCCTCTAACATAAATAATTCAATCATACTAAATTACTCGATCATCGATCCCAGATCCTTGAACTTTGATCATCGATCCTTGATCTTTAACCCTTGATATCATCACTAACATCTCACACATAGACCATTGGTCTATCCACTCATTAGCACTCATGCTAACTACTTACTATAACCATTAACATAACATAACCTGGAGCATCTCAAGTACCATGGTTATCATCATAGATACACCACCATCATGATTATCCTAGTCATGAACAACACCATGAGCATCATCGTACCATAATATCATAGTAGAAAGAGTTCATCTCACTTTTGTACCCTACCTCACCGATTGTAGCCGCTCCTACAATCCACTTGTAGCCTCCCTACAGGACATCTGTAGCATCCCCTATAGATCATCTCCTTCCAATGCACACAAGGCAAAAGGAAGCACCTATTTGCAGATAGAACCAGGATTTATGAGATACAACAAGTAGACTTATATATCATCCACTCTCATGCTCATCAATCACATACTCAGGTACATCTCAACACTCACTCATGCTTCACTCTCAACCACAAGTCAAACTGACCCTAAACACAACCACTGACCTCAATTTTTGATTATCATCATGTTCCACGGCTTCTCAGGCTTGGTTCACGTCCATTCTTCATCAAATTGCCATTTTCACCAAAATGCACTATGATAATCGATTATCACTTAAGATAATCGATTATCTCAATGAAATTTACCGAGAAACATCACGCAGGAAGGGATAATTGATTATCATCCCAAATAATCGATTATTCCTAAAACCACACTCAAAACTAACACACATATAATCGATTATAACTAACAATAATCAATTATTGTCGAATCGAAACACATCCTAGACATGATTCAAGCATTCAAACATACATACACCCTAGATCACATGGAACATAGTTAACATATCATACATTCATTCAAGCATCACATACCCTAGTAAACATACTCAAACACATATAATACATCACTTGAATCATCCAGATCCCATCATTGACATGTTGTACCCCCAATAATAGGGTGCAAAAGAGTTTCCGATAAAAATCACCAAATAGGATTTTGATAATTGTGAAAAATACTTGTTTTTAAACTTAAAATTAGCTCAAAGTTGTGTTTATTCATGAAACAATGTATTTTCCTCGTAGAAATCTTGTAATAGTAAGTAAAAAAGTTGTGTAGTACTTTGTACAAGAATTTTAGACATCATTGGAGTGTTGTTAGTTGTTTCTCGCTAAGTCAGTCGTCATTCGCTTAGCTATAAGGAAGATTATTAGCTCAGCACACCATCATAACTCGCTGCGCAAATTGGGTCAGTTAAAGGCTTAACGGTTGAGTTTTCGCTCAATGCATGCATAATTATACACTAAGCGAATTAATTAAATCTGAATTGGTTTTTAGTTCGAGATAGACAGAAAAAGAGTCACTTCTTGTGAGAGAAAAACACGAAAAACATTAGAGGAACTCCAGGAGGCTACATCCAGATATCAAGACACCATTTCTACAACGAATTGCTTCAAATGTGTACGCTCTAGATGACTAGGAGTAGCTAGAACTCTCTTTCATTGGAATTGATGTACGAAACTCACTTTGATGTAATTTTCATGTTCAATATATCTTGTGTTCAAATGCTCTTCTTGCTTTTCTTGACATTATATAGAAGTGTGATGAATTTTTAATTGTTTGTGTTTACTGGAAAGTGAATTTAAATGTGAACATAAGAAAGAGCAATCAAAAGGAACGATGTTAAGAATAACGTATTTTCTTCTGGTCATTTTAAGCATCAAATTTTAATGCAAATTATATGTTAAGTTAGTTAAGGAATTAATAATTTAATATATATATATATATATATATATATATATATATATAGAACTTGATTTAAGGAATTGAACCAAGTATACAATGATGCGAATGTTTGAACGTATGAAATATTTTCCAGGATGTTATTGTAAAGTAAATCAGGAACTCAATTCCAATGAAGCTTTCTTTTAAACTTTAAATCTTAATTTTCAAGTTCTTGTAATTTGAATACAATTTCAACAATATGAATTCTATTTTTATCATTACTAAATTGATTTTGGTAAATGAGTCCAATTAGACAACATAACACAAGTCCCTTGAGAGAACGATACAATGTACTTGCACTTACTACTTGAAACGAATTGGTATATTTGCTAAAAGGTTATCAAGTTTTTGGCGTTGCTGCTAGGGATTTGTTTGTTACTGTTAATCCAATTGTTTGACTGTTTACCAATTCAAATTTTGTTCCATTATTTGTACATCCATTGTCTTGTAACTTTTGTAGATAAGTTGTATTTTGATTTTAGTTATTTCCTCGGGTTGCGTAGTCTAGTTCTATTTGTTCTGCATGAGAAATAAAACAAAAGTTGAAAACTTGTTGTTTGATTTTGAAATAGAGAGAACAACCCGTATGAATAATAGTAAGCGTAGGAGATAAAATAGAAAAAAAGAAGCTAGGGAAGCTAGTTTAAGTTCTACCTCAAACACTCTTTCTTCTTCGGAACTTGAGGATAAGGAAATGGCAGGACATCAGGATGATGGACAAGATAAAGGTCGTTGCACCTTGGAAGACTATGCTTCATTCTCAACACTTTTGAATTTTAGTAGCATAGCTCGTCCAGTGGTGAATGCTGCTAATATAGAAATGAAGTCGGCTTTGATTCATCTTGTCCAAAGTAATCAATTTAATGGTTTGTCACATGAGAATCCCTACACCCATCTGGCCACTTTTTGGAAATTTGTAACACTATGAAAATACATCAAGTGTCAGATGAGGCAATAAGACTTAGCCTTTTTCCCTTTTCTCTGGCTTGCAATGCCAAACTATGGTTAAATTCTTTTCCAAAAGGGAGCTTAACTATTTAGGAGGATGTTGTGGCTAAATTCCTGCATAAGTACATTCCTCAATCTAAAATCAACAAAGGAAAATAAGAGATTTCATCTTTTCAACAAGAACCTAAGGAGTCATTGAGTCAAACTTGGGATAGATTTAAAGGCTTATTAAGAAAGAACCTTTTCTTATGAGGATTGAAATCTCACACAAAATTAATGTTAGATGCCTTAGCTGAAGGTAATATTAGGTGGAAAACACCTGATGAAGCCCATGAATTGATTGAAAATATGGCTTCTAATGATAATGATGTTCAAAGTGAGAAAGGTCAACCTCAAAAGAAAGGTATGTTTGAGCTTCAATCCCATGATGCATTGTGCGCTCAAAATAAAATTATGACTTGACAGCTTGAATCCTTAATGAAGAAACTGTCCCAATTGCCAAAAGAGCTTCAAATTGTATCTCGGACTCAACATCAACCATCTATGAAAGGTTGTGAATTGTGTGGTGGTGATCACCAAAATGGAAAATGTGTTACTCAGTCCACTATTAAGGAAGAGGTGAATTACATGGGAAATCAGGATCGTCAAGGAAATTATGGCAATTATGGGACAGACAAGTTCTTCTAATAGACCACCACAACAACAACAATTATGAGACATCTAAGCTTGAAGAGACTCTTAATCAATTTATGCAAATGTCCATGTCTAATCAAAAGAGCACAAATGTTCCCTTAGGAGTTTTCATAAACATACATTAAAGGACAATAAAAATCAATAGCCTATTGTCCTTCTTTGATTCAAATCATACTTGCCATAATTAAAAGAAAGCCAGTTGGATGGTTTACTCATTCATAAGTGTAAAACAAAAATATTTGTTGCATAAAAAGTTTTAACATTATTTCAAGGCTAGAAAAAAAAAATGAAATATGTCATTTCTTTGGAATTAAACGTGTCTTAGCTTAGATTAAAAGTTGGACAATAGCTTAGGAGTATTATTTTTTCAACAAGCATGGTCAAAGGAACCATAATGAAGTGTACTAAGTGGGTAGACACATTAAGAGTAACATGACCCATCTAACATCAGCAATACGTTTCTTTATGAATAAAGTAAGAAACAATTATGTGTAGGACCCTTATATCTCAACATTACACGACCATGTGAAGCAAAATTCATCCTTACATTTATATTTTAATATAGCAACTGAAAGCTCTACAACTCACACACAAACATCAAAGGATTTTTGAAGGAAACTTGTAGTCATAACAAGTTGACAACCAAGCTCTCTTTTCTTTCTAATTTCAGATTTATAAGGTGTTGGGAAGTTATTATATTATTTGGTCATTAATTACTCTAGCTTCTCTACTTCAAAGTCAAAATATACATCTCAACCAAATCCATGAAGTAAGGCATAAACACAAGCCAAGCAAAGATGCTATCATACATCAAATTGGTATTCAAAACACAATTTACAGATCAAGCATTTCAAGATGTTCATACAATCAAAGCAAAGGTTAGCTCCCCTACCCTATTCTAGCAAAGATCTTGAAATTTCTGGTGTTCCAAGGTCCACAGTTACTCCCTTTGTTCGTTTAATCAAGAAACACTACTTCACCTTACGTTCTCTTTGGTTTTTTTCGTATTTTTTTGTTTTTCATTAAGGGAAAGACAAGCTTTTATGCCGGTCCTCAGCAGCCTACGATGTTGGATGGTTTCAAAAGAAGTAGCCTATCTAAGAAACTTATTTGTAATCCCGAAGAAAATTTGATATGAAGCCAAAAAAAATATCCAATGCTACGGTGGAAAGCACGAGACATATTATGGGTATAGGGAAGGAAAATTTGTTTTATGTCAATAATGAAGAAATGATAGGGTTGTCATCTTTGATCTACGGATTAAATTTTCATTTCCATCCATATCTTCTTCTAATCATTCACATCATACTTGGCCATCCAAAATAAAAAGAAAATCAAATTTTCAGAAACATACATAAGTGGCATAAAAAGATTTGGATGAAAAATGAAATTCTTGGATGAGAAAATGTTACTACACATGGAAGTAAATTCCAAGTTCGGAAATTTTTTTTCTAATATCTTCTATGTCTAAAACTTGAAAAAAATAAATCAAAGCTACCTCACTTAGTTTAACTTTGATTCAAAAAAATAATGATTTCTAATTTTAGAATTGGCAAAATTATTATTATTTCAAGTTTCACATAATCATCAAGGACATGAAAACCATATTATTCGGTGACCATAGTAAGCCTTTCATATAATATGTATCTTAATAGAAACTACAAGATTCAACAAGGCACAAGTCAGAAAATAACATTGTTTTAAAATAACCACAACATAACCAAATTCATATACTTAGACCAACATCACTAGGTAATTTAACCGGATTAAGGACCTAACAAAATCATATTTTAAACATGATTTTATGAATATTACCACACAACAAGAAATACTTATTAGTCAAGTTATACATCATTGGTGAAAGAAGAAAGTGTTTATCGTAATTATTTTGTGTTTGACAAGATGAATAAGGAGAAGAGAAGAAAATAAAAGAGAGTTATATTGCATAATCTCCTTAATGCTCTATCTTCAAGATCTTAACGTCAAAAGCTTACATTTAGAGAAAAAACAACAACAAAAGAGCTATCATTGAATATCTACTCAAAAGGCTTATTTTCGAGCTCATAACGTCCAACACTCATACTCATATGAATAAAGAAAACAAGAGAGCAATTGTAGATCAAATAATTTGCTTTAAGATCACATCGTTTAAAGCTTTTGGTCAGAAAGAGAGACAGAGCGTCTACAAGGATTCAAAAGTACTTATTATTCATATATCGTCTTTGAGAGAGTTGTTTCTGACTTGTAAGAAAACACTTCTAAATCAGGAATGAGTAAACTCGGACTAATTAGGATTGATTAGGAGAACCAATAGTGATTTATAATACTCTGACTAGTAAGGATTGATTAGGGGAACCAGAAATAGGTAAACTCGGACTTAGTTAGGATCGATTAGGGAATCGAGAGTGGTAATAATACTTGTAACTAGGAATGAGTTAAACTCGTTCGTAATCTTGTATAAAATTAGTGAAACCTCTTAAAAGTTCTTAAGAAAGACTGGACATAGCTTAAATTGAGTAAACCAATATATAATTACGTGTGTCATTTGTTCTTTTAATTAAAACATTTTCCTTAACACTTTATTATTTATACACTTATCTAATATCTTTGTAGACCGTACAACAACTATCATTTGTCTTTTAAGTGTTTATGTATTAAAAGATTTTAAAAATACTATTCAAATCCTCCATTTCTAATATATTTCTTTTTTCACTCCAATAACTAAAGTAATGCATGTTATCAAAGACATGGCACTAGAAAAAAAATTGTGATGTTATAGGCCACTATTTACGTGTTGATAGTTTTCGAAAAACATCATAGATGATAGATCTTATCGTCACAAAAATATAAGAAGGTGGTTTAGAGTGAACCGTAACAACCCTTGTTATTTATACATTATATAAAGTGATATTTTAAAGAAGAAAATAATAGTAATTTTAACTGATGTAATTTTTTTATTAAAAAACAAATTCAATTATAACAGTGATACATACAAATCCCATCATTCACGTTATATTTCCACCTTAATTCCTAATTCCTAAGTAATCACATGTTTTTCATGTGTTAATATTTGATACAATACAGTTAATAAATAACCTTACATTAAAAATGATACCTACATAGATTACAACCAAGAAAATCAAGCAACTGAAAGACAAACAAATTTCAATAGTAACAAAATTTCACTATTAAAAATTGTTTGAAACAAAATCACTACAGATGAGAAAGAATTACCCCACATTTATTTTAGTCTACACTCTCTTAAGGTTCAATTAATATATTCATAATGAGTTCCATCACTGTCACTTTTACTATCTTTATCACGTCTACTCATGTTAACTCACTATACACTATGTCACTAAATTAACTTATTTTTTAAAATGAAATAAAATTATAATATTGTTAGAAAGATATGTTTATACTATGCAGATGAGTATGTATAATCATCATCAGGATTATTGGAAAATACTAATATATAAATAGAAATGTGTACAATGTATAATAAGTCGCCCCCTTTTTTTTCACTCTCCTTTTCTTTTCTCTTTCTCTCTTTCTTTGTTTTTTTTTTTTCATTTTCTTCCTATATTACTTATTTTTACATTCATTTCACATAAAATATAAAAATAAAATAATCATAAAAATATAAAATTTTATATTTTTTCAAAAAAATAAGTAAAACATAAAAAAAATAATAAATATAAAAAAGTTAAGTGTGTAAAAGAATATTTTTCAAAATCTAATCACATCTTGTTATAATTGAAACGATAATCAATTTTAATCTATCATATTTGTAAACAAAGTATATTATATATATATATATATATATATATATATATATAATTACATACTTCTTATTACACAAGTATATTCCACATATATAATTACAAACTTCTTATTATGTATATTCCACATATATATTACAAATTTCTTATTCTTCTTCTTGAATAACTACAGTAAAAACAAAAGTAAACCCAAACCAACAAATAGCTTATAGTATTGATTTTGTAAATTAGGTTATTGTTTTAGAGAGCTTTATGAGCTTAGCTAAGTCTTTTGGCTGAGAGAATGGGAACACAGCTTCAGGACCTTCTGGACTTGTTAACTCCAACCTATAAAAAGTAAAAGAATAGTAAAATAATAAACAAAATTTTCTGACTATTCCCTCATGAAGAATAAATTAGAAATTTAATAATAAATTACAATATAAAAATAGGTTTCCAATAATCTAAAAAATCTACATGTATGAACTAAATTAAAAATGTATTGCAAGTAAATTAAGATTTAAAAGGTAAAAATCATGGGAGATATTGTTTAGGGTTTAGTGGAAAATGGTATCTAAGGTCAATAACAAAAGAATGACATTTTTTTTAGCGAGACATTGCACGGTGATAATTTTTTTCATTTTGAATAGAGCTGTCAAAACGGTTCCTCGACTCATCACAAGTTGATCATTTAGTGAATCAATCCAACCCGGCTCATTTATTAGTAAGTCAGAAAAATTCGAACCCGGCCCGACCCATCACGAATTGATGGGTAAACGGATTGGCTGGCTCACTGGCTCACTTAATTATAATATTTTTTAAATAAATAAAAAATCTGACTCACATAAAAATAATACAATTTTTTTAAACTCAACTTGTCCGAAACCATGATGGGCCGGGTTGGCCGGATTGTGACCCATTTTGACTGGTTTAATTTTTAACTTCTTTCTTTGTATTTTTTTTATGGGTTACAAAAGAAATTACTAATTAAAAAATTAAAATATTACTTTCATAACTTAATTTGTAAAAGTTTCTTTATAGAAATTTTTTGAAAAATCATTATTTAATTTAACCCAAACTAATTTTATCTTATAAATTTTTGTATTCTCTGCTGATAAAATTAGGTTTTCTTTGTGAGGAAATATTTTTGTGACCTTTTTCTTTTCTCTACATGATATATTTATACTTTTATTTTCATGGTGACTAAGATAAAATAACTTCTTTTATTTATTTTTTTTGTCTTTGCATAGAAACATATCTCATCTTTTTGCTGTAGTGACTTTTTTCTCTCTCTCTCTCTCTTTTTAATTTATATTTATTATCCTTTAATTAAATAAACGTGAGAAATATACCATTTAACTCACAATGAATAATTCTTAAATAAAAGAAAAGATAACCAGAAAATGATACTTGTAATTTAGTAGAAAATAGTGTAAAAATATGGAAATTTCGTATTTGAAAATGTGATTTCCTGGACAAAGCCTAGTTCCTGCTCCAAAAGGAAGGAAGGCTGCCCTAGCATTGTTTTCTTACACATAGAATAATAACACACAAAAATAAAATTATTTTACAAAACTATTTATTCAAAATCACTTTTACGTAATTAATCATATCTTACTTCCCATCTTGATGGATTGAATTCTTCTGGATTTGGATAATATTTAGGATTCATATGAATAGCTCTTAACCAAACTAGAACTCTCCACCCTTTTGGTATGATATAACCTGAAAATATTTAGAAATGGTTTATAAAAGGTTTTATTATCATTTAATAAAGAATAAAGTGGAAATCAAATTTATTTTAGGTTAAATATATATATGGAGTCTTTAAATTTAAATAAAAGATTAGAATTCGTTTGTCTTAATTTTTAATGCAAATTGTTCTTCAAATTTTAAAAGTAAATGAATATAATATTTTTAATTCAATAATATTAATTTTTTAAGTATTAAATTATCTTTTATATTAATATTTAAGTTATAAAGTTCAAACATAAAAATATATTATTTCACATAAAAAATTTAAGAATAATAGTACCATGAGACATTTTTATATTCATTTGACACACGTACAAGAATACAATGACTATAAAAATGTAAATTTTTGTATTTTTCAAGAAAAAAGAAAGTAAAAAATAAATAAGAGTAGTGTTAGTTGAATCTAAAAAATTTTGGTGTATAGAATTGTTGGAAGTTTCACATCGACTAGAGATAAGATCAATTCAGTATATATAAATGAGTGCAAATCTCATTCTACGAGTCGGTTTTATGTTATTGAGTTAGGCTTAAAGTCCACTTCTAATCCAAATAATTATTTTTCAAAATTTAATACAATCATATTATAAAAACTCTATTTAATTTTAAAAGTTTTATTTCACATCTAACCCTAGTAACATATTAATTATATATATATATATATATATATATATATATATATATATATATATATATTTAACATGATTGACATACATGTCAACAAACCATTGATATTGACGTCTTTAGTTGCCTCACGAAAAACAGAAAATGCAATACTGGTACGCATCGAATTATTCACAAAATTCATCATCTCCTCATTTGTTTTTGATGTTTTTCAATAAATAAACAAGAAGAAAATAAAAAATTAGACTGGTTTAAATTAAAATGAATTGATTTTTTAGGAATTAGAATTAATTTATCGAAAATATTTAATATTATTTAGATATAAAGTTTATTTACTTAATATACTGATATATATATATATATATATATATATATATACACACACACTTACCTGGGAAAGATAAATCATTTTCTTAATTTCCTTGTGACTTAATTGTTCCTGAGATGATGGTCTTTCCTTCACAATTTCTTCTTGCTCTTCCTGCATGAAAACCCTCGATTTTTATACAAACTCTCACAGTCGACTTTTGTTAATAAACAAAAGTGATTAAAAAAATTGACAAAAAATAAATAATTAAATTCTGAAAAAATTAATAATTACTTCATATCACTAACATAACTATTAAAAACTTATACTGTGGTAACATATTCGTACTTTAATTTATTACCGAAGTTGAGTTTTTTTTTTTCTTTGAGAAAATTTCTACTAATTAAGCCTAATTAAAGGAATTTAATTGTAACTTTTAATCCATGTATTATTATATATATATATAGTTGTTTCCATGCATGAATTTATTAAATGTTTTTTCTTTTGTCTTTGGAGAGAAATAACGTTTTCTTATTATCAAAGTCAGAAACAATTATATAACCCAAAATGTTTTATTTCCACCAAATAAAAGCCATGCTTTATTTATACGCCTAGGCTACATTTATTAACCATATTTAAAGCTTTTGAAAGTTCTCATTGTCCAAAAATAATCTTTCAGTGTTTTCGAAAGTCTATTTAAAATGAAGATGTTTTAAATGTTTGACAAAAAAATTTGTAAATCTATTAGTTAAAGTTATTGATAAGTGTTTGATAAATTAATTAATTAATTAAAGTAGTAGATGAAGCTAAATGATGGACTTAGATATGTTTTTGAATTATAAGATGTGTTCTTTTCATGATAAGTGAGATTGACTTTCAAATTTAATCCTATTATGATATCTCTAAGATAAACATAATATATTAAAAATAATAATAATAATAATAATATAAACAAAAACAGTTAAAATACAACATATAGTAACATTTTTTAATAATAAAATAAATAAATAAATCTATCATATATAACTATCAATATATCGAACTATAATTTTAAATAGTAATTTTTTAAATAATATAATAGTTAAAATAAGTGATAGTGTTTAGGTTAATACCTTGGCATTTGCAAACACTAGTGGATGTCTTGTAAGATATAAAATTGAGGATGTCAAAGCCACAGCAGTGGTTTCGTGACCAGCAAAGAGAAGCACTAACAACGTATCTGCAACATCTTCGTCCTTCAATTCCTCACCATTTTCCCCTTTGGCTTCCAAAAAAAGGTCAATAAGATCTTTCTTACTATCTCCATTTTTTACCATTTTCATCATTGACCTCCTTTCACCCACTATCGATTCAATTACCCTGAACAACTTCTTTCTTATCTAATACCAATAAAAATAGACCAAATAAAGCTAAAATTAGCCTCCATACATACATATAGTGTTGTCAAAACGGATCATCCGGCACGATCCGGTCCGGTCCATCATAGGTTGGTCACTTAGTGAGTTAACCTAACCCGACTCATTTATTAACGAACTAGAAGATTTTGAACCCGATTTAACCCACCATAGGTTGATGGGTTCATTGGTTCACTTAATTACAATTTTTTTAAAATAAAACAAATTACAAACTTTTTGTAATTTAAATATAAATAAATTTTTATTCCCAAAATGATGTTAAACTCAAGACAATTCAAAATAATAAAAAAAAAGTATAATACAATATACGTATAATTAGTCGGATGATATTTTTTAGGATTGTATTGTATGGGGATTGTATTGTACTTTTTATTATTATTTTGAATTGTCTTGAATTTAATATTTAGATTTGAATTACAAAAAGTTTGTAATTTTTTTTTTATTTTAAAAAAATTGTAATTAAGTGAATCAACATGTTTAACCCACCAACCTGTGGTAGGTGGAGTTAGGTTCGAATTTTTCTGACTCGCTAATAAATGGACCGGATTAGGTTGATTCACTAAGTGACCAACCTATAGTAGGCCGGGTCGGGTCGGGTCGGGTCGAGTGGTCCGTTTTGACAACACTACATATAATTATTAAAAAGAATTATTGAAAATCATAAATATGAAATTGAAAAAGAAAAGAAAGTAACCTTGAGTCCTTGATGGAAAGAAAAACCAGGGAAGTTGATGGGAAGAGAATATAGAGGATTGCATTTGGAGAATTGGTGAAACAACTCTCTCAACTTTGGAATGATGGAATGAGTGTGAGAACTCATCAAGATGTGAATAATGATTTCAAATGAAATCTTTTCCATCTCTTTGAAAACCTGAAGGGGTTGCTTCATTCTGGATAGTTCATCCAATGAATTAATCACTATCTTCTCCACAATTTCTAGGTTCATTGCCAAAACTTTCTGACCCAAAATCCCAGAACTCACCAACTCTCTTAAACCCTTGTGTTCTGCAGTGCACACATCGTTCAAAGCCTTGTTTTTCAACAGCTCAATGGTGGATTTTGGATACCCTTGCTTGAAGTTCTCATCATCATTCAACACTCTCTTGCACATCTCAGCTGTGCATATGATGATGCTTGGTTTTCCCAGCAAATGAGTTTTGTAGATACCACTTTCGCCATATCTGAAACATATACTATGCAGTTAATAGAAAGAGATGAACTTCATTATGCTTTGTTAACTTTCTAAGATGGAAAATGTATTTTTAACAACTTTTTTTTGACAACTTTTTTACATTTGCTTATGTGATAGTTTGTGATTGGTCCGTTTCAAATATAGGAACCAATAAAATAGTAACACATGATCTATTGTCAAAAAATTATTAAAAAAAAGTTGTTAAAATATCATTATATTTCTAAGATATATATGGGTTCTGGGTACGGGTTAAATCAAAATTTTATTTCTCTTTTTATTCTCAAAATTATAAATTTTAAAATTTAGTTTATTTTGTGTTAATTAATAGTGAGTTCATCCTCATATTCTTCTTCCCATTTTTTTATTTCTTGTATTCTACCCCTTTCTTCAAAAGAACCATCTAAATTGTTAAAAGGAAAAGAAAATGAAATATGACATTGAAGAATATGTATAGATATATAGATAGATATAATTGAAAAGAAAAAGAATGAAAGATAAAAGGAAAGAAATGAACTCGGAGAGTAAGTTGTTGATGAATGAATCAGGATGATCAGAGAAGAAATGTTTGATGAAGGGAATTATGTTTCCAATAAGAGGCCATCCCATATCACCAGGAGGCAATAATCTATGTTTGTTTCCCAATTTGGTATCATAATACCACCCATTCAACTTTCTCACTATTTTCTTTGCAAGAATGTAAAATGCCAAGAAAGTTGCAACAATCATCCAAACCCAACTTAACTCCATTTTAGAATTATACTCACCAATGCATCAATGAATTGCTATATATAGATATAGCCTTCCTATAGTTTGTGAAATTATTTGATTTTTGAAATGCTCATAGAAATATTGACTTTGAAATTTGCAATAACGTGCAGGGTAGTGAAATCCTTGCATTTAATTGATTATGAATTGTTTTGTGAACACTTTTAGATTCTAAATTTTTTAATATTTTTTAAGAAAATAATTCTTCAGTGCTATCAGTTAAAATGGAAATAGGTATTTTTTTCTTTCTAGGCATGAGAAAAAGCATTCATAATTTATTAACTCATCATTTCTCTTGAAAGTTAATGCATTCATTAGACCATTCTTACTGGTTGAAAAATTATGAATGTTATTATTAAATATAATTATCAGTTAAACCTTTTGACTTTAGAAGTATATTTTGAAATAAAATTGAAATTTGTGACAATAAATTGGGATCGATCAATTTGACTACTTTTTATTAGTTTTCATGAATTAAATACTTATTTCTTATATGCAATATATTATTTTCATAAATAGATTAAATATCTTGGAAGACATTTTCCAGTTATTTGATTATTGAACTTAGTCTTCATTATTCTTTTGTCATGTTGAATATTTTCTTTTTTTCTACAAAGAAGTAACCCGAGTAGATTAAGCTTAATACCAACTAAAATAAACAGGTTAACTCTAGAAGAAAGATTGAATAAAAATTTAAAAATTGCTTTAAAATCATTTTTGTTAGACACAGATGGATGATCTAGTAGTTTAAAAAACAACTTTGAAAGTATTTTCATAAGATTTGTAAAGGATAGCAAAAATTGATAAAGTGTAATATTTTGAAAAAAAAAAACTTGATTTTTATATTAGTTTACTCTAATTAAGATATACTTGAAAAAAAAAACTGATTACAAAAATATTATCAATGTCACTTCTAGAGTGCATAAAGTTACTTTGGCCTTCTTTTTGTAGTGAAGAAACAATACGTGTGAAGATTTAGGGTGTATAACACTAAATATAGAGGACATAGTGAATACAATTTTTAATGAATTGCAAAAGTGTAAAATTGGAGGTGCAATAAGAAAAAACTTTGAACTCCCTGTTTGTAAATGGTAGTTGAAATGAATATAGTTGAAATTTTGAGTTTTTGTTTTCACTAAAATTTTAGATATGATTCTAAAATAAGGAAATATATGATTCTAACATTTTTTTTTTAAAAATCCTTTGTAAGAAATCATTTGATCACAAAATAAATCAAGAACATATGCAATGTGAAAATAAATACAATCAAAGTTTTCACATCTATCAAATATATATGTATTGCTTTTATGTTTATGGTGTGAAGATAGAAAAAGGAAATACAACTTTCAATACTTGGACTCACTCATGTCAATATATATATGTTTCTGCAAATATTCATTATCAATCAAAGATTAGATAACAACACTCATCATTTATATCATCATTAAAGGAATATATAAAAAACAAACTACTAGATGTTTATCATCAAGAAATACAAAGCATCTACAATATATTTTGTACAAAAACATTGTGTGTAATTTGTCCTTAATTAGTGGGAGTATGTTAAAAACTCATGTATTATTTGTAAGATCTGAAAAAAAAATAAGAGTCTTAGAAAGAAATTTTTGTTAAAACTTGAGTGTATTTTCTTTTAAGAGTTTATATGTTTAATAAGGTGTTGTGTGTACATCTTTGTTGTTAGAACATAATTATGTTATTTTTTGGATGTTATTTTAATAAAATGCAACACATGTTTTAATATGTTTGTCGGATTGTGATACATATGTGTCATTTATGTGATGAGTTGGTTTGATAGTAGAAGTGTTGATTATGATTAAATGGATGTAGGTTCAATTCATAAAGAGAAAATTTTAAGAGAAACTTAAATTTTATTTATATTTTTCTTAGGGATAAAAGAGTCTTTTACTTTTTATTAATTGGTGTAGAAATTAAATAATGGGATGTAAGAAGTAAAGGATGCATGTTAAATATCTAAACTAAAATTTAAAAAGAGTTTACCTAAATCTACAAAAGTCTTTCATAGAAAATTTCACATGACCGAAATATCTATAAAAATCCTGTAGGTCAACCTTTTTTTAGAAAAAATATTTATTTCAAAAAAAAAAAATATAATTAACTTCTAATTTATTGCAAGAGTGAAAATATATGTATTTCTACTAATTTGTTTTAATAAAAAAAATTAAACATAAATTTAATTTGTTGGACCAACTCAATATAATCCTATGAAATTTATTTTCATATAACTAATATAGTGTTCGAATTAGATAATTATGTGAAAATTTGACAAAATATGTATGAATATGTCTTTAAAAATACTTACAAGCAGTTCAATTAATTCTTTTATTTGATACACCTTCCTTCAATATCATAAACCAAAATACACACTTTTTTTATCTTCTTTCTATTTGATATGTATTTCATGTTCATTTTTCGAACATGCTCAACTCTGAGCTACCATTTGTTGAAAATTTAAATAGTATAGATTTCGCTGCTAAAATAAAATTACTGTTTGTAATATTTAAAAGAATTTGTATTTGGTCTTTAATAAAAAAAAATTACTTTTCATTCTTAAAATATTTTTATATTTTAAATTTAACTTCTGAAAATTTATTTTAGTATTTTTCGTCCTTCGTATTATATTGACTCTTATAAATGAATTAAAAGCACAACTTTTATTTTCGAAATCTGAAAATTTTCATGATAAATAGACAACAGGACAAAATAAATATAACTTTAACTACCTCATCCAAATAAAAATTCATCTTTATCCCTACTACATCCACTTATTTACTATTTCAAATATTGATTAAATATTCTTTTACGAAAACAAAAATCACAATAAAAAATATAAGGTTAAATATGTTTTTAGTCCCTATACTTTGAGGCGATTTTGGTTTTAGTCCTCTTTTAAACTAAGGTACAATTTAGTCCTTCAACCTTAGAATACTTTAATTTTAGTCCTTTTTATCAAATTTTTTTAAATATCATACAAAATTTAAAAACTATTAAATTTATAAAACAAATAAAAAAAATAATTAAAAATGTATTAAAAATAAATTAATTTAGTTTGGAGTTAGTTGCAATCCTAACCCTATCCTATGTGGATTTTGAGGTTTAAAAAGTGCTAGAGGCTCAAATGACCTAAACTTTGAAAACGAGCTCATGACTGTGGCATGCTTTCCTAATGTTTGACAAAAATATATTATCTTTTTTTTCATGTTTTTGTCAAGTTTCTTGCATACTAGGGTTATGTTTAAGTTGAAATTCAAAAATATTTTTTTTTCAAATTTTAATACATAATGGAATTTCAACAAAAGAATGAAAAAAATATGTTGTTTTCTAAATGCAAAAATGCTAACCCAAAATTTAATACATATATAAATTTATTGTGAATTTAAAAAGGTATCAATTAGATTCTGACTATTTAGCATTTTTTCTCATATGAGTTAGGCAACGTTAGTTATCAATGCTGGATCACAATTAATTTTAATGTAGTTGGGAAGTTCATTGATTATCTAAATTAATAATTGATGGTGCAATGCAGTTGTTATGTCATTGAAAGAGAAAAAGGATTAATATTAATTTATATATAAACTAATTTATCAATTTTTTTTAGATAGTTATTTCATTTTATTTTTTTAATTTGGATTCTTTAATTATTGTTTTCTGCTAATATAAGTGGTTACTTTTAAGAGAAAATTTAATTACCTAAAATACTTATAGTACTGAGGTATGCTTTATATATATATATATATATATATATATATATATATATAATTATATGTACTTTATTATATACATTATATATTACTAATGTATATTTTATCCTTGATTCTAACGCAAAAATATTATAGTAAACCTGTTTTGTTTTTTTGACAATCACTAGTAGAAAAATGCTGTTTAATGTCACCCATATGACGTCGGTTAACGCATAGTCTGACATATATGAGTGCACGATGACATTAACATGAATAAGTGGTAACCTAGACGTCGGTTTGAAGGGGACTCGACGTCTATTATATAATACACGTCAGCTCTGACGTAAACCGACGTCCAATGTATGGAGGTTGGCGAGAAGACAAACTTCTCATGGCCATTGACGTCGCTTATGCTGGGGGCCCGACGTCTACTAGGGGTGCAATTAATGCTCGTCACCTGATTCCCAGACGCTTAGACGTCGCGTGGTCAATCACCGACGTCTATAGCCTGTCCGAAAGGCGGGAAGACAGAAATTTCTGCAAAATAGACGTCACATTTCTGGGTGCGCGACGTCTATGTGCTTGTAATTAATTATGTTCACCAAAATCGGAGGCACGTCGACGTCCGGTAGCAGTGACGGACGTCTATAGTATTATAGACGTCGGCGCCCTTTGTCAACCGTCGTCTACTTCCCTGACAGGAGATGAAACGTCAATCAGTTCAGCGCACTAGACGTCGACCCCCCTGGACACCGAAGTCAAATGGCATTCAAAAAGTCACTTTAAATGTTATCTTGGACGTCGAGTTAGTTAGATAACCGACGTCTCGGTGACTATAGTCGTCGGTGTCCACGGGGAACCGACGCCCCATTTCATTTTAAATAAACCGCAGACCCTTTGTGGTATTGCAGTTTCGGATATCGTCTTCCTCTTCTCCTTTTTCTCGTTTGCGGCACCACTTCTTTTTCTCTCTTGCGGCATTCTATTGTTGTTTCTGATATCTTTATCGTCTTCCTCCTCTCCTTTTTTCTCTCTTGCGGCATTACATCCCAGGTGCGTGGTTTTTTTTATGCTTACCGTTTAAACTTTGTTTAGTCTTTCATCGATTATCTTCTGGTTCAACTGATTAAAATTTTCTTTCTTTGTGTTGTGTTTTAGTGCATTTTTGTTCCTTTCTTGGGGTAACGTAGTAACACATTCTCCATTTGCTAGCTGCCTCCCAGAAAAAAACGGCGTCTTGTGAATTTCTTTTGGTCGTTTCAACCCAAAAACGACTCTGGGTTGCCTAGTTATCGTTTCACCGTGATTTTTCCCTCTTGCGGATGAAAATGGAACTAAGCAACAACCCATGTTTGGTTTTGGGTTGAAGGGACCCATAAGAAATTCAAAAGACGCTAGCTTTTTTTTTGGGAGAAACTAGCAAAAGGAGATTGTGCTACTAGGCTATCCAAAGACGGGAACAAAACTGCACTAAAACACAACCACTAGATTAGACGTCGGTTAATGTGTACACCGATGTCTATAGTACCTTTTAGACGTCAGTCAGTATCAATTTCGAAGTCTTTAGTGCCTCTTCGACGTCGGTTATTGCGCAGACCGACGTCTATATAATGTCTTTAGACATCCAGTTAGTCCTACTCCGACGTTTAGTGACGTCGGTCATGTTAGTGACTGACGTCACTATAGATGTCGGTTATATGCTTGTCCGACGTCCCATTGATGTCACCGGAATAAACGTCGATTGTTTTGTACACGTTAAAAGTCCAAAATAGTCGACGTTAAACAGCGTTTTTGCACTAGTGAGTATTCATGTATTATAAGACACTCTACTTCAAGTAAGTGGTTTACAAGTTATCTAATGTCAAATATATATTTAAAATATTTAAAATGAATTTATTCTTAGGTTGATTCATTATTAATAAATAACTTTTATTATTGTATAAGTTGTCAATTAATGGTTATTATTAATTATTCTTTAATTATCTGAACAATTGTTTTAAGTATTGATTACTAAGTTGTTAATTGTTTTTTTGTCTAACATATTATAAGATTTCTTTTGATAAACTTTCGTTAAGCTTGTATATAATTATTCAGGTTTTTCTATAGTGTCTATCTCGACATAATTTAACCATTATTAAAAATTATTTTTAAATATTATTTTCTATATAATATATGAGAGGATAACAGATATTTAAAGAACCTTAATGTAATTTTTTATACTAATTTTTGTTCTCAATTACTCCAGTGATAACTCTCTTAAAAATATTTTGCAGTAAAAAAGTTAGAAAATTATATATGTATAAAAAAAAATCTTATTAATTTAATAAAAATAATCATCTGAATCATAATTAAGTGAATAAAATTATCAATAGGAACACGTATATTTTTACAATGTATCTATTACTTCTTAAAGGAAAAAAAATGAATAAATTAACTACACAAATCAATTTCTTTTTCTATCACGTCACCGTTACTTCTAATAATGCTATATTGATTGGAATTCAAATATAAATTACACTATTCAAAATTAAATTCAAGTACTCTTAACTTAAAAACTGGGGTAATAATTAATAGAGATAGTTCAATTTGGAAAATTCTGTAAAATTAGGGGGAAAACAATTAATGTGTAATGATCATTTTAATCAATTCAAACTATTTAGTTAAAATTAGGTTGATTGTTTTGATATTGCATTGTTATAAAATATTTTGTGTAATTTTTTAGCCGAAGAGGTTTCCAATTTTTAATCTTCATTAGATTTTTATGTAATGTTTCAAGTGATATTTCTTATTGGTGTGATTTTAAACTTTTCAAATTTACTACTTTCTATTGATGGTACTTTTCATATGGCTTCTTGTTCTAATATTTCTCAACACAGTAGAGTTGTTAAAAGAAAAACATATCGTCACGCTCACATGTTCTCTTCTATTTTCTATCTTAGTTCCTGTTGTAAAACGTTGATTGCAAAAAGACGTTGAAAGACGTACTGCAACGTTGATTGCAAAAAGACGTTGAGAGACGTACTGCAACGTTTATTTGGCAAAGCTAATGTTCTTAATTGTCAATGGTAATATTTTGAGCAACTATAAAAAATTCCTTTAAGTGTTCAACGTTAAAAATTTAATGTCTTTAATTTTTTTATTGATTTTTATTTCTTTTATTCTGTCCTAGGGAGTTCATTTTTTATTTCAAAACACACTAAATTCATTCTTTATCATCTTCCTCTTCTCTCTCTGAGTATCATTCTTCAGCAATTTTCCTTCTCTAAAAATATTATGGGTTATTCTTATGCTCTGTTTAGAGTTTCTTGCTAGGTCTGAGATCCTCAGAAATATTGTGAGAAGTTCTTGTTGTATTCTGGAGGACTTGCGCAACACATCGCGGATAAGTTATTAAGGACAATGACTTTACACGTCTCAGGAAATTTTGTTCGTGATTCTGTAAGTTTTTTACAACAATCTTAAGGACTTATGGCTGACGTCAACAATATGCCTTCAGAGAGCCAAACCATTGTTCCCGGAACCCAGACAATCTTCGCAAAATCACTTCCTGATGTGTCAAAAATCGAGGTCTTCTCTAGACAGAATTTTCGGCGCTGGCAAGAACACGTGTCCACCCTTTTAGACATGTATGGAGTTGCTGTTGCTCCCAAAAGGTACACACACAAACCTGATCACAAAAAGAAAAATAATTTTCTTAAATTCCGTCCCAATAAATCTAAACCCACCTGGCGTAGAAATGACAATCCTTATAGGGAAAATATAGCTAAAGGAGATGACATTATTGCTGTGGTCGTTTCTCAAACAAATCTGATGACCAATGTGAGCAAATGGGTGGTAGACTATGGTGCTACCAGACATATCTGTGCAAACAGAAATGCCTTTACCTCTTACACTAGTGTAGGGGATGAAGAAGAACACGTTTACCTCGGTGATTCCAACACTAATCCTGTTCTGGGAAAAAGGAAAGTTCTTCTCAAACTCACATCTGGAAAGACTCTGGCCTTGAGTGATGTGCTACATGTGCCATCAATCAGAGTTAATTTAATCTCTGTAGCACTGTTGGGAAAAGTGGGGGTTAAAGTGTCATTTGAGTCTGACAAGATCATTATGACAAAAAATAATGTTTTTGTGGGGAAGGGATATTGTGATCAAGGTCTCTTTGTACTTAACATTTCTGAAATTATGAATGAATCTAGTTCTTCTGCTTATATTGTTGACTCGTATGATATATGGCATGCTAGATTAGGTTATGTGAATTCCTCGTATGTTTTGAAACTACAACGACTAGGATTGATTAATATGCATGATAAACAAAGTAGTAAGTCTGATATATGTGTAGAATCTAAAATGACAAAGAAAACATGTTTTTCTATAGAACGACAAACTGAACTATTAGGGTTAATTCATACTGTTCTAGCTGATATGAAACAAACTATGTCTGGGGGAGGTAAAAATTATTTTGTGACCTTTATAGATGATTATTCTAGATACTCCAAAGTTTACTTAATCAAACATAAAGATGAAGCCTTTGATGTGTTTTTAACCTATAAAGCAGAGTAGAAAATCAATTGAATAAGAAAATTAAGAGGATTAGATCAGATAGAGGTGGTGAGTATGTTTTGTTTAATGACTTTTGTGTTAAAGAAGGAATTATCCATGAAGTGACCCCACCATATTCACCCGAGTCTAATGGAGTAGCTGAGAGAAAAAATAGAACCCTTAAGGAAATGATGAATGCTATGCTTGTTAGTTCTGGTGCACCTGATAACCTTTGGGGAGAAGCCTTACTTACTGCATGTTTTTTACAAAATAGGATACCCCATAAGAAAACCGGTAAAACTCCTTATGAGTTGTGGAAAGGTTACCAACCTAACCTTAAATATCTAAGAGTGTGGGGGTGCCTAGCTAAGGTGATGTTACCCGATCCTAAGAAAAGGAAAATAGGCTCTAAAACCGCTGATTGCATGTTCTTAGGTTATACTGAACATAGTGTTGCCTATAGATTTCTAGTTATTAAAAGTAACATACTTGAGAGAAATTCTATAATGGAGACGAAAAATGCTGAGTTTTTTGAACATGTGTTTCCCTTAAAGGTTAGTGAGATGTCTCAACCTGTTGATGATAATGATAATAATAATAATAGTGATACCATGAATGAAGATTTGAGAAGAAGTAAAAGACAAAGAAAAGAAACTTTCTTTGGAGATGACTTTTATACTTATCTTGTTGATAGTGATCCAACTAGCTTTGTAGAAGCTACTAGTACTCCTGATGCAAAATAGTGGGATAAAACCATTAGGACTAAGATTGAATCAATTCAGAACAACAATACTTGGACTTTAGTAGATTTGCCTAAAGGAGCAAACCCCATAGGATGTAAATGGATCTTTAAGAAAAAGTGTCATCCTAATGGATCCATAGAGAAATATAAGGCAAGATTAGTATCAAAAGGATTTACACAAAAACCCAATATAGATTACTTTGATACTTTTGCTCCTGTGACTAGGATTTCCTCTATCCGAGTGTTATTAGCTCTAGCAGCTATCCATAAACTAGTGATACATCAGATGGATGTTAAAACAACCTTTTTGAATGGTGATTTAGAGGAAGAAATTTATATGACTCAACCTGAAAGGTATGTTGTACCTAGTCAAGAGGAGAAAATATGCAAACTCTTAAAATCTTTGTATGGGTTGAAACAAGCACCAAAATAGTGGCATGAAAAACTTGATAATGTATTGCTTTGTGATTGTTTTTCACCTAATGATGCTGATAAATGCGTGTACTCTAAATTTGAGAATGGTGATAGTGTCATTATATGCTTGTATGTGGATGACATGTTAATCTTTGGTACATGCAATGAGATTGTCGCTAGAACTAAATTGTTTCTAGGATCAAAATTTGAAATGAAAGACATGGGTGAAGCCAATGTGATTTTAGGTATTAGAATCATAAGGAAGAGAGATAGTATTTTACTTTCTCAAGAACAATAGATTGAGAAACTTCTTAAGAAGTTTGGTTTTATGACTTAAAACTAGTGAGTACCCCTTATGATGCTAATTCTAATTTAATGAAAAATAGAGGAGAATCATTATCTCAGCCTGAGTATGCCAGATAATTGGGAGCTTACTACACTTGATGAGCTTTTCTAGACCTGATATTGCTTATGTCGTAGGTACACTCAATGTCCAAATCAAGAACATTAGGATGCACTTGCTAGACTTATGAGATACTTAAGAGGTTCAATGGATTATGCCATTGAATATAGTGGATTTCCCATTGTACTAGAAGGGTACAGTGATGCTAACTGGATCTCTGATTCAGACGAGACAAAATCCACTAGTGGTTATGTATTCACACTTGGGGGTGGTGCGATTACATGGAGATCATCCAAGCAAACTATTATTGCAAGATCAACAATGGAATCTGAGTTTGTTGCTCTTGAGATGGCTGGTAATGAGGCTGAGTGGTTGAAAAACTTCTTAGCGAACATTCCTCTAGGAATGAAACAACCCCATCAGTATCAATACACTGTGATTGCCAATCGACAATAGATATAGCTAAAAACAAGAATTACAATGGACAGAATAGACATATACAATTGAGACATAATTTGGTGAAGCATCTGCTAAAGAGTGGAACTATTTCCATTGATTATGTGAAGTCAGAACGAAATCTAGCAGATCCTCTAACAAAACCCCTGGGAAGACAAATGATATTAGAAACATCGAGGGGAATGGGACTTAAGCCACTTGCAAACAAACAAGTGATGGTAACCCAACCTTTGTGATTGGAGATCCCATGAATAAGGTTCATATGGGTAAAAACAAGTCACTTGTTAGTTCTGATAGCACTAAATTGATTTTAATCAATTATGTCTCATAGCACTAAATTACGAAAGTGCTAGAGACTGCATTATTGAGAGGTTAAACTTTGTCATTAAAATTCTATGTGGTGAAAGAATTTTAGTTTAAACAATTTTTTTAATGATTTTCATATCCCTTATGGGTGGTGTATGATTTGCAGCATACACTTGATGAAATCACCTATATGAGTGTTTAGGGTTTAGGGTTTAGGGTTTAGGGTCTAGAGCACTCATGAATATCGGGCACGCGCATGGCCTAATAAGCACAACACAGCGATAACAACAAGGATTGTGGGGGTGTATTGTGATTGATAAACCTCTAACACACGTCAAGTGTCTTTGGTTCATATAGCTTGCTATACCAACTACACTGTGTGTTAAGTTTATAAATCTAAGACTGGTTCATATAGCTTCCTATACTAGCTCTGATGCATTACATCCTATGAAACCCAAAATAAAAAGTTTTTATCTTTCTTTTAATGTTGAACTATTTGAGTCAAAAACTTTTCTTTCAACTTTCTTTTGCAATAAGTGGAGGATTGTTGTAAAACGTTGATTGCAAAAAGACGTTGAAAGACGTACTGCAACGTTGATTTGGCAAAGTTAATGTTCTTAATTGCCAACAATAATATTTTGAGCAACTATCAAAAATTCCTTAAGTGCTTAACGTTAAAAATTTAATGTTTTTAATTTTCTTTTATTGATTTTTATTTATTTTATTTTGTCCTAGCTCTATAAATAGGAAGCTCATTCTCTATTCCAAAACACACCAAATTCATTCTTTTTCATTTTTCTCTTCTCTTTGAGTTTCATTCTTCAGCTCTTTTCCTTCTCTAAAAGTATTCTGGTTTATTCTTATACTCTGTTTAGAGTTTCTTTGCTAGTTCTGAGATCCTCAGAAATATTCTGAGAAGTTCCTGTTGTATCTTGAGGGACTTGCGCAACACACTGCGGATAAGTCCTTAAGGACAGTGACTATACACGTCTCAGGAAATTTTGTTCGTGATTCTGTCAGTTTTTTACAACAGTTTCTAGTGAATTTTTGGATGAATATGTTCTAACTATTAATCAATTCCATTTTCTCTTATGTTTCCTTTTCAAAAGTTATGTGGTAGTGGTCCTGATTTCAAAAGCTTTTTTAAAATGATGTTGTAAATAATATTGAAGATTACATCTCATTGTTATATTATTTTCTCTTTATATGTTAATGACATGGTAATCACTAAAGCTAATGTAGATGATATTGTAGAGTTAAAATTACATATAGAAAAATAGTTTGAAATATACTCTTTTTGATATTCTTCCTCTCTTTAATCTCGTTATGTATTATAATATTAGCAATTTAGTATATCTCACCATTACCAGTTTTAATATTGATTATGTTATACATGTTAATTTGTTGTTTCTTTTAATATCTAATATAGTACATCAATTAGTTGTTCTATGCATTTTTAGAAACCTAAATTTAAGAGTCTTTCCTTTCTCTTATCACCTTTCTTGAAGTTATGTGCTTGATGTTGATTAGGAAAATGACCTTAATAATTGTAAGTTTATTACATGTTTTTTTTTCCTTTTTCAGGAAGACTTGTGTATTATTTCTTGTAACAAAAGTCGTTTCTTTGAATATTGGTCCATGACTCTAACCATTTCTTAACTAGTTTGATTGGACATAAATTTTCCTTTTTTTTTAACCAACTCCTATATATTATAATAAAAAGTGCTATTTAAATTATTCAGTCTTTCATAAATATATAAATATAAAAGACATACTGTTATTTCATTTGTTATTATATTATCTTTTATCTCTTCAAGTATATAAATTATTGATTTATTTATAAATTTGTACTTTATTAAGTACTTTTATTTTTTAACTAACAAACCATTAGTACTTCATACTAATACATATAAGTTTGAAAAAGAAATGTTAATTGATATTATATAAAGAGTAATTTAATTTTGTCGTGTTTATATATTTATACTTTTGTTATACATTGTATGTATCTTTACCGTACAGTCCTCCCAATTTCATGAATCGAACGTTCTCCCAAATCGACTGACCACTAAGGATTGATTGGCCACCCAAGGCCGACCGACCACCCAGGTGGACCATCCATCAGGCCGACCACCAAGGGCCGATCGACCACCTAGGCCGATCATTCAGACCGACTCACCATCAGGCTAACCACTTGGTTGACCACATGGTTAGATTATTGTTGGAAGTCCCACATCGACTAGAGATAAGACCAATTCAGTGTATATAAGTGGGTGCAAACCTCACCCTACAAGCCAGTTTTGTGGGGTTGAGTTAGGCTTAAAGTCCACTTCTAACAATTATAAATGATAATAGCTCATTAAAGCCCCTAATGGAGGTTAAGGCATGATTGGGTCGTCATCAGGCCCACGAAAGGTAAAAGCTCATTACAACTGTATAAATAAAAGGCCCACGAAAGGTAAAAGGTCCGTCCAGTCTTCAAGGTCCATCCGATCTTAGGGACAGCTTGAAAGCTTCGCCCAGTCGTCAACTTGGAGCACTTTGAATTATGTCCGTCCGCTTTGAGCCACGTCCATCCAATCTTCAAGACAACATAGAATGTTTTGAACAAGGTTCCTCCAAACCCGACCGAAACACTTTCCCTCAAAGAGTTAATATCATAAAACTTATTTTTTATCGTGTCTCATCCTTTTAGTAATCATAAAGAGTTTAGTTTATATAAGTTGATGAGATTAAATCAAAATTATTGTAGAATAGTCTTTTTAATAGTTTTCAAATAAAATTACTTTAATTAATTATTCATTCCTTTAGTTATATACTTTTACTTTCATGTGTTCATATGTTATGATTAGTAGTCACCGTCAACAAACGGATTAGTCTTTAATTCCAAGGATAGGAATAAAGCCATGAAATGACAAAATAAAAGAATCAAAATCAAAACAGATTAAAATATAAGAAAAAGATATCCTAAGAGATTATCTAAAATATTCTAAAATAATATCTTCAAATATTCCTTTCATTTCTAAAAATTATTTTAATTTTTATTAATTAATTTTCAAAATGTTAAAATAAGACAAGATTTGGAATTAAGAAAAATCAAGGAATTTTTAATATTTTTTTTCTTAAAGTCACATTTTATTATATTTTAACATGAGAAATAATTTTAAAGAATGAGTGAATCTAACATAAGTAGTTATTTTTAAAATCAAATGTAAGAATAAATTGTATTAAACTTAAAATTTATAAAACATAAAATTTAAGGTACTTTTTTATAATCATATTATCGATAAAAAAAAATTGATAATTTTTTTAAAGATTATTCTCCATTAGAATATATGATTACTCAAATGTAATTGGATCTCTTTTCCAAACTATACTTTTCATCATAAAACAAAACTTCAAACTCTTACTAAATTGAATTAAATTCAATTGTACTTATACCAGGAAATTGGTTGATATATAGATTCTCTTTTTACTATATAATATTATAATGAATTAGATGTGTTTGTCTTAATAACTTATTGGATTTTTTTTTATAAACTTAACAAGAGTAGTACCATTTTGATAAGTATTGTTATTTGATTATTTTGAATAGCTAATGAAAAAATTAAATATATATTTTTTGTTAAAAGGGTAGAATACACTAAGTACTTTATAATTAATATTTACTTATAAAAATAAAAGAACTTATTTAAAGTGAACCAGAACAATTTATTAATAGGACGAATTTGTAATTATTATAAATTATATGTTTATTTCTTCATAACATTTTACTTGTAAGATTAAAATCATGGATATATTTACAAATTTTATCAATGTCTTCCTACACCAAGTTTTTAAACTAGCGTGAAACTTTTATGTTAGAAAATTAAGGTAAAAAATGTTGTCAACATTCACTAATTCATCAAGCAGAAATAAATTGTTGTGACTATAGGTCAATATAAATCAAAGAAGGGTCTTATCTACGGTAAAAAAAGTTGAAAACCTCATCTACTTTTAGCAAACTGCAAAAACAAAGCATGGTGGATAAATCAAAGATGAGTGAGGTAATTTGAATAAGTATATAAACCACTCTTAGCCAAAATTCGGGGAAAAAAATATTCTTTCATATACCTAATTGTTTTATATCCATTTGAAATTATTTTTTTTTATATTTTATTTTCTTTTTTTAAAAAAAATACAAAATTTTATTATTTCATGATTATTTTATCTTTATATTTTATCAAATAAATGTAAAAGTATGTCATTGTGTTATTGTGTAAAGAAAAATAATAAAAATTATTATACAAAGAATATTAGAAAGTGAAGAACTTAAAATATATTTTTAAACAGCAAAATATAACAATAATTTTAAAAATTAAGACAGTAATTATATATATTGTGTAAATTAACTTTATTTGTGTGAGACATTTGTTGTCTCCAATTTTATTTTTTTTTAAATTAGTGCACAAATTATCTTATAAAAGGGTGCAACCCTTTAAGAAAGAATACCATAGTCATAGGCAAATATTAATATCTTGTGAGAGAAATTGAAATGGGTGAGGAATATGGCATTATTTCGAAGGAGACAATAAAGCCATCTTTCCCAACCCCTATTCAGCACTTCAAACTCTCCTTCCTCGATCAATTGGCTCCTTCGTTCCGTGTTCCCATTCTCCTCTTTTACTCTGCCTCTGATGTTAGAACCTTTGCTGCCACTGACCTCAATGCACTGTCACAAAAGTTGAAAACTTCTCTGTCAGAAGTCCTCACTCTCTACTACCCATTTTGCGGAAGACTCAGAGACTCTTCAATCATTGAGTGCAACGACGAGGGTGTTCTTTTCATCCACTCTAAACTCCCCATTGAGCTCTCAAACATTCTTAAAAACCCTCAACTTCACACCCTCTATGAACTTCTCCCATGTCCTCCTTACAACCTTGAACCACAACAAAGAGACACGTTGGGGATCATGGCAGTTCAGTTGAGCCAATTCAAGTGTGGGGGCATAGCCCTTGGCGTGTGCTTCTCACACAAGATCGCTGATGCTTCCACTGCAGCATCGTTTCTCAACGCTTGGGCTGCAACATCACTTGGAAACGGCAATGGCAACCTCGTTCCACCTCCAATGGAAGAGGCAAGTCTGCTTTTCCCACCGAGGAACATATCTGTTGACATGACAAGTGGCATGGTTGGCCAAGAAAAAACTGTGACGAAGAGATTCATATTTAGTGGCAGCAGTATTTCTAGATTGAGACAAACAATAGGGTGCCCCAGTTTCAACCCCTCACGCGTTGAAGCCGTGACGACGCTGCTATGGAAATCATCACTGGAAGCAGCAAAAGAAAGTTTAGATTCTGGGGAAGAAAAAATTGTTGCTTCTGCGGTATCCCACACTGTGAACATTCGCAGTAGAATGGTTCCATCTTTGTCGAAGCATTCAGTTGGAAACATTTGGCAATACGCGGTGTCTTCGTTGGTGGAAGTGGAGGGGGAAGTGGGGTTGCGTGATTTCGCAGAGAGAATGAGGGAAACGATAGGAAAAATTGATGGAGATTATATAAAGAAACTTCAGAGTGATGAGTTTGTTGAAGTAGTTGAGGCTATAGAAGAAGCAAGGAGACTGGCTGAACAAAAGGGTATTCGAGGTTATGGGTTTACCAGTTGGGTAGGGTTTGAGTTCTATGAAGTTGATTTTGGATGGGGAAAGCCCAGTTATGCTAGCACCATTCCTGTGCCCATAAAAAATTTGGGAACCTTGATGAGCACAAAGGATGGAGATGGCATAGAGGCATGGCTTACCTTGACCACACGTCACATGACTCGGCTTCAGCACAATGCAGAACTTCTGAACTTTGCGTCGTTTGATTCTTAATATCTTATAAAAATAATGTTGTTTGATATACTTTTATCTTAAATAATGCAGAACTCACTGCCATGCATGGGATCATTAGAGTGTGCTTCATGTTTCTAGTCTCTAGTATAGCTTATTGGAATAATCGGAATCAGCATGGTTTCTTTACTAGGTGTGCTTTTCCTTCCTCTATTATAATACATTTGTCTGTATAAACATTGTATTTTATCAAAATATTTACTAACACTTAAGATACATCTTGAAGACTTAATATATCTCGAGAGAACATACAAGTTGTTGTGGTACAATGATCCTCCAAAAAGATAAAAGAAATATATTCACATTAAAAGCTAAAAGAATAATATTTTACTTATATTTATTTTATTTTTAACTTAAAATTCTAACATACATTATTATATTATTAAAGAGGTTGTCAATTATGTGTATCTTTTTACGGAATGTCAAAGTATTATTTTTTTCATAAATTTATAATTTATGACGTAATTAGAGAAAAAATATATAAAAAGGAGTGAAAAAATGGTTTAAAAGTTTAAATAAGAAAAGAAAATAGTATTGATAGATTTACATTACAAAACTCTCATAACAAATAACTAACTTAAGGTGATCATTTTATAATTAAATTATTGTATTTTTATCAATAAGCTTATTAATTATTGATGAAATTCTATTGAGGTAAATAAATTCGTTGATAAAACAGAATTTACTAACAAATTTTATTCATGGAATTTAGTCTATATGTAAAATTCATTTTTTAAAATAGAATTTGATTTACAAATGAAAATATTTGTCAATAAATTTAGTGAGTAAAATTTATAGGTAATCTAGAATTGTAATTAGTGATGAATTTTTTTGTTGGTAAATTATGTTGGTAAAATGACGATAGTGGTGGAAATAACAATGACAATGAAGGAGAAAAGAAAAAAATGACAGAGGAAGAAAGAGAAGGAGAATGAAAAGTAAAAAGAGAAGGAGGAGTCGCGATGATGGAGATTGGAGAGCCAAAGACGACAACTTAGCTAGAGGAAGAGAAGTAGGAGAGAAGAAAAAGAATAAAAGGAAAATAAAATAGAAAGGAGGAAAAAATGTTATTAATGTATACAGTAAAATATGTTATTTATACTTAATATTTATAGACCTTACCTGGATGGGTCTGATCACGTGGCTAATTATATACTAATTTTGAATTATCATAATTAATTATGGATCTTTTAGTTTAACTTGTAGATGTGACTAATAATACAATTTGCATGACCTCATTGTGACTGAGTAAATGTAAGTTTGATACATGTCGACCTAATAAACCGATATATATTCGGAGGTACTATTTTATCATTGTCAAAAGATACTTGAGCGTATAAGGTAAAATGTTCATTTGTAATTTTTAATTGATCCGTTAATTAAAAATGTGTTGTAAAAGTTTCATGCGATGATTATTCTTATGAGTCGCTCCATTTGATAGTTTTTATGTCATAGTTATCCGTCTTTTCTTTCTCTTTCCTACTAATTGTCGCTCTCTAGAAAGGGTTTTACATTCAAATTTTAGGAAGTCAAAAGTATTAGATGTTGTGAAAAAAGTTCTCTAAGAAACGAAACAAAAGTATAATTTTTCTTCTTATTGTCAAAGGATGAATGCCGCAAATTGTATATTTTGTTCATTATTCGGTGAAGTTTTACGTAAAAGTCTTATTAACTTTTTCTTTAAGCAATTTCTTGTTAAATAAGTTAATAACGAGACTGTCATAAATTAATATATATTATTGTACAGCAGACAACGAGTAGAGCATTCAAGTGGACAGGTTTTATATGCTACACAGGCTGTTTCTAACGATGGTTTTTCTGTGTATAACAATATCCATTTGATTATACTATTTATTTGTTTTGTATGTACATGGTTTATAATATATGGACTATATCTCTTATGGGGAACCTGTAAAATACTTTTCTACTATCATCAAATTTAAAATTACACATAATATATTTTTTAACTTATATAATAATTATCTTGAGAATCATATGATAGAGTACATAAGTGGTCAGGTTTTACATGTTACAGGCTGCTTCTAAAGATGGACTTTCTGTCTAGAACAAGAGTCATTTGATTATTTGTTATTTATTTGTTTTGTATGTAAATGGCTTATAATATAAAGACTGGTATATCTCGTATATATTAAAGTTAATATATTATGTTTGTTTTCTGATAAGAAGGAATAAATTTATTATTTTTGTTAACTTTTATACTATCTTAAGGATCATATAAAATAATAACTTAGAAGGTATAAGATTAATTTCGTGGTAAAAGTTATATATTTCTATATTATATCTCCATCATATATAGTCATAATACCATGAATGCATTATCTAAAGTATAATAAATATCTGACAAAGACAGTAGAATTTCACCCATCATTTATGTTCAGACTGTCGAAGTCTATTTTTTTTTTTTCTTGGGATAACTATTATTTTGTTTTCTTTCACTAAACCAAGATACTACTGCATGTATATATATATATAACACCTAGCAGAAGGTGATATACACCAGAAGCCAAGCATAAGGACTAAGTAGCAACAAGCATGAGAGGTTTAAGTTGTTTGTTAGTGTTTTCTTTGGGAATTTTCATCCAAGTCAGTTACTGTCATAGCAGCATTACAACATGCTTGCCTGAGAAAAAAGCTGCACTGTTCATACTTGGAGATTCACTATTTGATAATGGAAACAACAACTACATCAACACCACCACCGCTTACCAAGCAAACTATTATCCCTATGGAGAAACTTTCTTCAAATACCCCTCTGGCAGATTTTCTGATGGACGCATGATACCAGATGTCGTTGGTATGCACATTTCATTTCATCTGCTTTAAGTTTGAGTTTTGTTTTGCTTCTGTTCTTCATGTTGCAGATCATTGCTTCATTATGATCACTTCATGTATTCATTTGGTGCAAACTTGTATTAACTATTTTATGTTGTTTAGCTGAACTTGCTAAGTTGCCAATACTACCACCATACTTGCATCCGGGTCGTGTTGAACACGTCTATGGTGTCAATTTTGCTTCAGGAGGTGCAGGTGCTCTGCGTGAAACCGCTCAGGGATTTGTAAGACCAAGATCATCATTATATATATTTATTGTAGAAACAAATATTCTCAAGCAAAAAGTTATTATATATATATATATATATATATATATATATGTGTGTGTGTGTGTGTGTGTTTTTTTATATTAACAATAAGGTATATAACCTTGTCTGATTTTTAATCCCTGTATGTAGGTTATAGACCTGAAAACTCAGGTAAGTTATTTAAAAAATTTGAAGAATGTGTTGAATCAGAGACTGGGAAAAGCAACAGCAGAGGAAATTGTGTCAAAATCTGTGTACTTGATTAGCATTGGATCCAATGACTATGGTTCTCTTCTCAACCCAGACTCAAATCCTGTGTTTCCTCCTGGAGATCATCAAGGGTTTGTAGATTCTGTAATTGGAAACCTCACAGATGCCATAAAAGTAAGAACAAACTGTAACTTGAATTAATTCTTGAGAAAATAATCTATTTTTTGGCATAATAGTATAATTTTTATTTCTATATTTTCTAAAATTTACAATTTTTATATCTATTACTTTTTCTACAGTGGTAGTACCTTAGTTTTTAATTATATGTAATATTTTCTTTAATTTATAATTACCTTTAGCTATATTCAACTTTTAATTTTAAAAATACATTGAATCAAGATGAAGTCAGATTTCTTATCAAGTTCCAACAGCTATTACTAGGCTTTTCAATTTTACATCTAAAATTTTTATATAACGTATTTTTTCTCTAATAAATATATAAAGTAACAAAAAGTTACAGATGAAAATTGAATATATCTACTAAAATTAAAACTTGCATTTCAAGAACCAAAGTCACACATAACTGAAAATTAAGAGATTAAAATTTAGGAACCAAAAGTTTGAAAATTTTGTAAATTATTGGAAACAAAATCAAATTAGAGCCATATTTTTCATAATCCTAACCCTAATATTGGTATGATTATAATTTTAGGAAATTTATAATCTTGGGGGAAGGAAATTTGGATTTGTTAATGTGGGTGCAATAGGTTGTTCACCTGGAATAAGGGTTTTGGTGAATAATGGAAGCACATGCTTTGAAGAAGTACTAGCCATCGCAAGACTACACAACACTGCACTTTCAAAAAGGATTCATGAGCTAAAGAAACAGCTCAATGGATTCAAATATTCAATCACTGATTTCTATTCTACATCTCTTGAAGTGCTGAACAATCCTACAAAATATGGTATTCCAAAAACCCATGTTCCATTAATCTTTTTCTTCTGACGTATTGTGATCACTGTTTTGCCTCTGACTTGAAGGTTTCAAAGAAACAATTGTGGCATGTTGTGGAGGTGGAGCATTCAGAGGAGATGGTAGCTGTGGAGGAAGGAAAGGGATCAAAGAATACGAGTTATGTAACAATGTCAATCAACATCTGTTCTTCGATTCTATTCATCTTACTGACAGAGCTAGCCAGCATTTTGGAGAGCTGATATGGAATGGAAATCACACTGTCACAAGCCCTTACAATCTAAAACAGCTATTTCAATTTTAAACTTTGAATATAGATGTATTTGTTTCCACATTATGTTTTTAGTTAACTCTTTCTTCTTTGTATCATGTAATAAGGTGTTTGAGCTTGCTAAATAAAACCCATTCATGAAAACTTCAATATGTATTATTATTTAAATAATTGTTATTTAATTTGATATTTTGTGTAATTTTTTTATTATGAACATTGTACATTTTCATAATTATTTATAAAGTATGTAAGTTTTGTACAATAACAAAGAATTAAAACATGTTATTTTAATAAAAAAAATATCAAATTAGTTACAATTAGCACATGAACAAAACAATGAGTATGTTTACATGGTACATGATGCTTGAATGCATGTATGATGTTGTTAAGTATGTTTCCACGTGATTAAGGATTGATGTATGCATGTTTGAATACTTGAATTATGTTCAAAATGTGTTTCGTTTTGGCAATAATTAATTATCATTAGTGATAATCGATTATCTGTGCGTCGATGTTGAGTTTGGTTTCGAGAATAATCGATTATCTGGGATGATAATCGATTATCCCTTCTGCATGATGTTTCTGGATATTTTTCACTGAGATAATCAATTATCTTTGATGATAATTGATTATCACAACGATTATTACAACGATTATTACAAGGATTATCACAACGATTTTTACAGCGATTATCACACGATTATCACAACTATTATCACAACTATTATCACAACTATTATCACAACTATTATCACAACTATTATCACAACTATTATCACAGGAATTACCATGATGTATTTTTGTGAAAAATGACGAATTTGAAGAATGAACATGGACCAAGCCTGAGAAGTAGTGGAACGCGTTGGTACTCAGTGAATGAGAGTAATGGGCATGTTTAGGATCAATTTTGACTTGTGATTATGAATTAGAGAATGAATGAGTGTTGAGATGTATAGGAGTATGTAATTGTTGAGCATGAGAGTGGAAGATAAGTCTATTAGATGTACCTTGTAAATTCTGGTGCTATCTGCAGATAGGTGCTTCCTTTTACCTTGTGTGAATTGAAAGGGTTATTTGGGTATTAAGCCTTCCTTGTGTGGGGTGAAGGTGTCTTCCTTGTACTTGTGTGACATGATTACATGTTCCTTAGGTGGATTGTGGGACTACTCAACTCTATATGTATGGGGAATCTACAGATGGGACTGTAGGAGCGACTATAGTCGGTGAGGTAGGGTACAAGAGTATGACTGATTTTTTCCACTGTAGTGTTTATGGTATGGTGATGATCATGATTTTGTTTATGAGTGGAATAGTCATGATGGTAGTGTATCTATGATGGTGATCATGGTATTTGAGATGCTCCAAGTGATGCTATGTGGTAGCGGTGTTACTATAATAGTTATAGTATATAGTTAGCATATGTGCTAATGAGTGGATAGACTAAGAGTCTATGTGTTATATGTTAGTGATGACATCAAGGGTTAGAGATCAAGGATCAAGTTCGAGGATCAAGGATCGAGTAATTCGTTTTGATTGCATTGTCATGTTAGTGGATTAGGAATCCTATTGTTATTACTACTATGTATGGGGTGTTTGATTATTATGATTTAATCAGTATGTATATATCTATTATTATGATTGTTTTACTAGTGGCTTACCCCATACACGTTTGTGTTTATGTGTTTGTGAATGATATTATCAGCAATGATCGTATAATACGTTATACATGAGCAGATAATGTTGCAGATGGTGTTGAGACATGATAGATTTGAGAGATGACGGGGAACAAACTTGGGATTTTATTTACAGTTATTACTTTTGAACTTTAAGACAATGTAAATGGAGTCATTTTATTTCCTTCGTTATTTTCATTGGACAAATGATTTGGAACTATTATGTTTTATGCACGTTTTAATATTAAGGTTTTAGAAAATATGTTTCCACGTTATATTAAAGTTTGAAATTTTACTGAATTTTGAATAAATTGTGACACCTTGAAAATTGGGGCATTACATTCGCCACTCTATTGAATGCCTTTAGTTTATAGCCCAGTTTAAGGTTTTGAGTTTTCTTCTCATCCTTCCCTAAATATACCCTAATATAGTATTAAACCCTAGTTCTCCTAAAGACCCAAAACCCCTTTCCTTATTTTTGCCAAATAAATCTATTACGATTATATTCCTTATCTCTAATATGCATGATTAGGAAGATAAAAAAAAAAACAACCCCTACCATTTCTTATGTAACGTAAAAGAAGAGAAAAATAAATACCATAAATAAATATTTGATATTAAAAAATATAAAAATAAAAATAAAAGGTATTTTTATTTTATCGGGCCTTACATTCTCCCTAAAGGAGATAATTTAACCGTCTTGTCAAGGATTAAAAGATTCATATAAGTTTTTAAATGCTTGACTTGAAATTTCTGTTCAAACTATAAGTTCTCAAACAAATATATTCAATTGTTTAAACAAATTTGTTGCAGTATTTTGATAAAGCTAGCTCTTAATAAAAATAGCATTTTATGATAAGAGCATTTATAATGGTTAAGATAATACGGAACTGTAGGGTTTGTAAGAAAAACATTTAGCAAGATTAAACCAATAAACACACAGTTATTTTTATATTGGTTCACTCTACCGAGCTACGTCCAATTCTCTTCTAAGACCTCTTAGAGAATTCCACTATAATCTTCAATAAGATTACAACTTACTATTCTCATAACTCTAGTTATCACCTAGTCAATCCAAGTAAATCTTGTTACTCTGACTAGAACCAAGTTTCACTCACACCTGGTTATGCAATATTCTTCACCACTTTTGGTATCCTTCGACACTCCTGGTATCTCCCGATATACTATATAGCTGAGTGATGAATCATTATTTTCTCCTATTCAATTATCTTTATGTACCAAATTTAATTATTTAATTGTGCTTAATTTTATATTATTTTCTCAAGTTTTCGATTTGGGTTTAACTCAACCAGTAATTCATATTTTAATTAATTTGAATTTTCTGAGTATAATTATTCTCATTATTATTTTCAGGACACTTTTGGAATTTTATTATGGACTTCAAGAGGAGTTTTCATGTCATCTACCACGTCAGCACAACACTATTGTCAACCTCAGCATTTTTTATTTTGTTTGTATTTTATTTCATTGTAATTTTGGGTCAGATTTATGACTTGGGCCCATTTTTAGAATGGGTAGGACATACTTGCCTAGTTTTTAGGCCTATGCAGCCTGACTTTGGAAGGGGGTTGGAATGTAAGAGCTAAGGGGTCTTAGGGTGTTTGCTCTCTTTTGCCTCTCTTTCTTAGTCATTTTTGCTTTTCCTATTTTCAGACCTCCATTGTTAATGAATGAATTATAGTTTGTGTTCTTCTTTGTGTTGCAATTTGTTTTAATGGAAGGTTAAATTTGTTGGGTTGGTAACTAGCAAGATTGTAATGTTTCCTTGAGATTATTGCACCATTGTTTTTTTTCTCTTCTTTCATCTACATTATATTTAATTTGGTTGTGTTTGTTACAAATTGGTTCATGCTTAGTGGTTTAATTTTTATACATTTAAAGCTACAATTTCTTAATTTGTGGTATAGAAGTGATTAAATATGTGTGTGTGTGTGTGTGTGTTTGCTTAATTCGCAGTCATGAAAACCATATTAATCTCCGCTTAGTTGATTGATTCGTGTTGGATTAGAGGTGAGAGGAACATATGATTTATTGTTAATCCGGGATTGGAGGCATTACAATTTAACTAGTAGCCAACCAATCCTTAATCATTGTTTAATCTACATTATTTTCTCAGTTTATTTTAATTCGTATAATCTGCTTAATCCCCCCCAACTACGTGTTCAATCCTTTGACATATAGAATTGGTCCTTTGGAGACAACCTAGGAGTCACTTCCTAGTATTGCATTTATTTGATCGAGTACGACATCGATCATTGAGTTTCACCCACTCTTGGTTTCCACTAGACAAACCCATCTAGCTACCGTTTAGCCCTATACAATTAAACGTGTTTGAATTCTCTTCAAAATTTGCAATAAAACAAATCACTTACAAATCCTTAGACAATTACTCTCACAAAAAGGATGTGTAACAATACAATTCAATCTAATAGACTCTCAGATTTTTATTTCTCCTTACAACAATAAGCTTATGATTCTATGAAGCTTGTGAGTGTTTTCTTTATCTTTTGAGCTTTTCTTTTCTTCAAATATTTTCTTTCATGTTCGTGTTCTTATTGTCTTGCTCTTTTCTTCGACATCTTCAATATATGGGCTTCAAGAAAATGTTCGTTAGATAGTACTTTGCTTTGATCTTCGGATCTTCTTAGCCTTGTCGTAGGTAGGATTCGTTGGTTAAAATCAACTTGTCAGAGTAGGCATGCTTTTTCAGTACTTTATCAAAAGTAAGTTTTATGAACTTTCTGACACAACTTTTGATAGAGAGAACATTCCGTGAATGTTTACTTTGTCTCTAACGTCCACTTCTGATTTATATATGATGGAACAAATATGACCTTTTTCTTATCACTTTTGTTATTTTTAAACATTGTTCATTTAATGACATTTCATCTATGTTCAAAACAACAAAGTGTTTTTCACATTTTCTACCCTTCAGGTAGGATTTGATCGTTTAAGCATTTGACTAAGAAACCAAGTAGTTTATAAAGTTTTCAGCATTGGATGAAAGAAATCGTTTGGCACAAGGTATCGTTTAGCTTATATAAGGCTTTTACTGAAAATGCTTCTTTAAGTTATCTCTGTTTTTTTCAAAAGCGCATTTAGAAAGGTGTCTTTCAATACAAGTATTTGAAACATCGTTTAAGACTTTTAGCATATCTTCCAAAAACATCTTTTGACATTTAATCTATCAAGACATATTGAGATCTTGTTAATTTCTTAGCAATGTATAGCATGAGTATGCATTTAGCAAGACTCTCAATGATACATTTAAAGGGGAAACCGTTTAGCAATGCATCTGTTCATGTATTAATGCGTTTATTAAAGCTTTTCTGAAGGTATCATATTTCACAAAACTTTTTCATAAACCGCTTATCTTTTAGCTATATTACTTGTTTAAAGATAACACTCTATCATATGCTTATTTTGTCTATTGTTGTTTGTTAAACTTCAAAACATATGAGAATATTTAGACAGTTCAGTCTTATAGACGATCTTGTCTTAACATATTGATCACCGTAGCTTATCTTCATGTTTGAAGCTACCTATCTTGAGGAGGAGGATATCATAAGTTAAGCTTTCAAATGAAGCACCAAGTTACCTAGATGGTAATAAAAGTCCACAAACATGGCACCTAAGGTACCTGAAAAGTAACACAAGTAAAACTCATATATGACACCAAATTACTTAAACATTAACATAAGTTAAAACCTGCAAATACGGTAGCCAAGTTACTTAGACAATAACAAAAGCTCGCAAAAGCAACACCTAAGTTACTTAGATGATAACAAAAGCCCACAAATGTGGCACCCGAGTTACTTAAATAGTAACACAAGTTAAGCCCGCAAATGCGACACTTGAGTTACCTAGACTGTAATACAAGTTAAGCCCATAAACGTGACATCCGATCATACCCAAACGGTACCATAAGTTAAGCCTGCAAATGTGTCCCCCTTTACACTAGTATAAGTTAAGCCCGCTCAAGCAGCACCTTAACCTACCTAGACGGTAACATCAAGTTAAGCCTACTTAGGCAGCACCCGGGCCTGCTTAAGTCAATAATTCAAAGCCCTCAAGACAACATCCATGGTCAAAGATGACCACCGACAACTCGACCAAATGGTCAATCCACTTGTAAGGTCAAAGATGACTACATATAGTCTGACTAAATAACCAATCCACCTACAAAGTCAAAGACACACAAACGGTATGGCTAAACGACCCATCCAATTGCAAACATAAAATCGATTACATCTCGACCATAGTTATAGTCGTAACAAACATTCCCTTTATGCTAATCAAACTTTTGAGTTTGGGGGGGGGGGGGGGCTTATGTACCTACCTGGTCCAACAAATGTACTAAGTAGCATGACTCAATAAAACTCATTCAACATTATTGATCTAAAGTGGTTAAATAATATTATAAAACATATGTGTTGGTGCAATTGTCATGTATTAAGAGAATATGTGATTTGATTACATTATAATATCTTTTAATATCATATATAAAAAATATATATGGTTTATTAGGAAAAATATTGCATTATTGTTATTTATGCTAAATTTAACATATAATTGGTAAATTGTTATATTTGTTAACATTATAATTGGTAAATTGTTTTTATTACCTAAGTCATAAGATCCAGAAATCCTATTTCAATAGAAAATATAAATTCACACTGATTATCTCTTTTACTCAAAAAATCTAATCTTTTTTACTGACTTGAAGTAAGTGGATCTTATCACTTTTCCAAAAGTTTACTTTCCGGTTCTGGATCCTGACAAAAACAATAACCAATTAAATTTCTAACTGAAATAGAAAAGAAAAAAAGAAGTAATAATAGATATGTTATAAGTAAATTATATGCCAAAATGAAGCAAACCTAATAAGAAATGTAAGACCCAGGAAATTCAAATGTAATAAGAGAATGATGTTGATATTGCTAAATGTTTTCCTTTTATGAGTAGTGTGTTTTCACAAGTTGTTATGTAACTCAATTGGTAGAGGCTCTTTGTGAAAAATAGGCAACGTTCAACAAAGAAATATCTAAAACTGAATGAAGTAGTTTCTTTTCCTAAAAGCAAGGAGTAGTGAGAGGTTTCAAGTTAGCTTAGATAAAAAGGGTAACCTGAGAATTCTTTTGTTCCCCAGGAAAAGAACCTGTAGTAAGAATTGAGGAAGAAAAACAATGAACTTTGGTTAGGGTGGTCAAAGAGAGAGTGAGAAAGAAAAGAAAAAACTTAGATTGTGTTGTAGAAGCACAAAAAGGTCAAACCACCCAATGGTTTAAAAGGTAAGGGAAGTTAATCATGATTTGGTGTTTTTGTGATTTTCTTTCTGTTATAGTCTATTCATGCTCTATGTCAATGCTTCCAATTGTTTGGTTCAGATGTGATGTATGCTGTTATTTATAGCTTCGTAAGCTTATGTTATACCATTAGAGTAAAGTTTGGGTGATACACTTCCACTAGATAGGGTTTGACGAGGATGTAATGCGCTAGATATGTATGTATATATATTATGTGATAAGTGTGCAAATTTAATCTCTCAATGATTCCTAATGTTTGTAGAGTTTCGCATGATCAAGTAGAGTTTGAGTCACTGTTGTGGTGGGAATCTATGCTCATGCATTTCATGATGTTATTTTATTTGGGTGGTAAGTGACGGCCAGATAGTAGTAAGATGGATAATGTAGGTTATGACTATTTATTCAGTAGTGTTGGACAGTTATTTTGAACTGGGAGTAGTTTTAAGATGCTATAGCAGACTTGTTGTAGTAGTGAGTACTGACACATGAGGGTGGGAAACCATTACTATTACCTGTGTTTTCTTTTAATAACAATGCACACATATTTTCGCTGTATGTTTTACGTGATTCATCATGGGTTAGTGCTTTCCGAGGATGCTATATGCTTCTGTAGAAAAGGTTGTTGTTGGAGACTTCAACGTCATGTTGTGGTTGTTTTATTTTCTCTGTTGGAGTTTTCTCCAAACTCTAGGGTCAACCTACTTTGAAATGGGGTATATTAATGGTTTGAAAGCATACAATGAGATTATATGGAAATCTTTGAAAGCTAAGGCATAATAAATTTATAGTGCAGTACTAATTGTTTATCAGTTGGGTTATTTGGATGCTACTGGTAATTACACGGGAATGATTAGTTTTGATATGATCTTTTATTATTCATAAGTGATATTATATCATGTATGTTTATAAATAATATTATATTAGATAGGTTTATATACGTATTATATTAAATAGATTTAAGAAGGATATTTTATTATTTATTGTTAATGATATTATATTATGAAAGTTTATAAATGTATTATATTAGTTATAATTTATGAATGTTATTTTATTATGTGGTGCAAACATGTTAACATAACGAGTCCTAATGTTTATTCCTTTATCAAGTTTTACTTGAATTTTTGAATTGATTATGTGGTGTCCTTTTGTCCTTTCCTTTTTGTACCGTTAGAGCAGTAATGGAGGAATAAAGTGTATTTAGGTGCATAAATTTTTTATAAAGGTTGTATACAGTAATGTTACGGGATAACAAAATATGCTAATTCAGAAACTATTGTGGGTATTGTTTATTCCTTTTGATATTTTTTATGACCTTATTTGTGACAGAAATACATGTTAGGGTGATATGTGATAATAATAATAATACATTAGTAATACTTTTAAAGATAAGTCTTTTCGTCTATAAAAGGTAGTAGAAGAGACAAGGTTCGAGTGTCACTTTTTCCTCTTTTGAGGGGGTTAGGGTTGGGGTTTATTAAGAAGGAGAAGTTAAAAACGGTAACCCACACAAATAATTTTACTCTTCAATCCATGGGTTATTTTCATTAAACCTTAGCAAGCTTTAAATAGATGCAAATCAGACCTTGGGCCAAGTACAAATAATAAAAATTCACAATAAAATATCAACTTACCTAAAAATAAAATCTCCTTATTTTATCATAAAATAATATTCTACCTAATAAACACAAAATCATAACTACCCATTTCTCTTTTATGTCTATCAAATCAAACCAAATATTATTATACCCAAACCTAATAAAATAATAAATCTCTAAAATTTAAGTTTATCCCAACAAACTCCCTCATAAACTTAAATTCTTCATTCTTCTCTCAGGATCGTCTAGGCCTTGAGTGTTCCGAACTTCTCCGCTTAACAGAGTACACGTGCGTGCGTCTCTCTCTTGTACGCACGTCCCTTGTACGCGTGCGTGCGTCTCTCTCTTGTACGCACGTCTCTTGTACGCGTGCGTGCGTCTCTCTCTTGTACGCACGTCCCTTGTACGTGTGCGTGCGTCTCTCTCTTGTACGCACGTCCCTTGTACGCGTGCGTGCGTCTCTCTCTTGTACGCACGTCCCTTGTACGCGTGCGTGCGTCTCTCTCTTGTATGCACGTCCCTTGTACGCGTGCGTGCGTCTCTCCCTTGTACGCGTGCGTGCGTCTCTCCCTTGTACGCGTGCGTCTGTCTCGCCCTTCTCTATCCTTTTTCAGCTCAGGAGTTAAAAACGGTGACCCACACAAATAATTTTACTCTTCAATCCAATGTGGGTTATTTTCATTAAACCTTAGCAACCTTTAAATATGTGCAAATCGAGTCTTGGGCCAAGTACAAATAATAAAAACTGAGAATAAAATATCCTTATTCTATCATAAAATAATATTCTACCTAATAAACACAAAATCATAACTACCCATTTCTCTTTTATGTCTATCAAATCAAACCAAATATTACTATATCCAAACCTAATAAAATAATAAATCTCTAAAATTTAAGTTTATCCCAACAGAAAGGGTAGGATGTCTCGTCGTAGGTTTTCCTTTCGAGCTGAGTATAGTGTCATTGTGAAAGTAGCAGAGTTTTTACTCATAAGTCTTGAGAAGCAGGAAGCTGCAGTGGAGGATGACTCGAATTGTCCTGTTTTGGTAAACAAGTTTCATGTGGTAGAGTACAAAAGGACAACATGTGTCTTCTTGGATTTATTTTGTTATGGTATACTTGATTAAATGTGCATGTTAGCAATATTACTTTGTTGACTAACAATTGATTTGTTGAAGTTTTTATATGTTGAATATGATAGCTTACCCTTATTGTTTATGTGTGTGAATGCAATGATCGTATAACTCGTGCTGTTATACGGGAGCAGACATTAATACAATGTTCTAGTTGATTGTTACATCAACAAGAAATTGGAGAGAAACTAGAAAGGGTTTCTTTTATTTTACTTTCACAACATTTTCGGTTAATTTAATTAATTCGTTTTTGGAAGTTGAACTAGAAGTTACAAGTTTGTAATAAAAGTCTTTTTAGTGGGATTTTAATGGATTGTTATTTAATTCTTTTAAGTTATCTGTTAAAAAAAAATTAGACTCATGACATTCTAAAATGGGATGTTACAAGAAACATTAAATTGCAGAAAAAGAAGAAAGAAAACAAAAAATAATAATAATGATTATGCTATAAGTAAATTATGTGCACACAAAATGAAGTAAATCTAATAAGAAACATTAAATTGTAGAGAACGAAGAAAGAAATCCAAATGCCTGAAATGGATGAAGATTTGGAAATTTCCTTTGTGATACATAGAAGGAACCAACGTTATGTAAACATTTTCTTAAATCACCACATCTTATATATTATATATACTTCTTGTTATCAACATACTCGTTTGATAAATTGTAATTTTAGCAATTTGTCCCTCATTTATATGATAATAATTAATAACCCCGGCAAGAAAGGTTATGTTCTGAATAAAGGTATTTTTTAAAAATTTCATTAATAATAACAATAAGTTTAAAACAACTATCTTATCATAATATTAATTATGTATGTAACTAAAATAATTGTTAATTGTAAAAATCACATGTTGAATTTGTCATTGATATGGATTTCGTACCTCTAGTAATTACTATATTCAGAAGAATTAAAGTAATAAGAAAAAAAAACATTTTACTTTCTTTTTCAATTAGAAGGATGGTGGAAGGGCTAAGGTGATTTCACTCCATTTTAATGAATGTTAATCCATGTTTCATTTTCATCAAGGGCCAAATTTCTCTTCTTCTTTTTTTCTTTTTCTTCAATGATAATGATAATCTTGCAACAAAACTAATGATGGTGTGAATGTGATATAACTCTTCTCCAAAACTTGTGGTTAAAAGTAATTGACTCTTATCAGTTCTTGCTGTGCCTTAGTGCTTGAGCTTGAAGATTTTGGTTCTCCTCCAAGAGCCTGTCATATTCAAGTAGCAGATCTGCAGCTTGCTTTTGGAGGGAACTAACATGAGCTTCAGCAGTCTCAACTCTTTTGTCCTTCTCTTCACATTCCACCTTTGTCTTCTTCAAACTTTCTGAAAGACCAGAAATTTGTTCCTTCAATTGCACTATCTCCTTGGAAGCTTTCTCTTCCTTTTCCTTAAGCTCAACTTTCTCTTTCTCAATGCTTTCCACTTCTTCTTTAGAAGCTCCTGCATTGCTCCTTAACTTGTTAAGCTTTTGGAGATAATGATGCACACGATCAATTATGAAGCCTAGGAATAATGTAAAACCTACAAGATCAAATCAACTCCATTAACACAAGATAAAATCTACTCTAATTGATAGCATAAATTGAAGGTGAGCTAGAATTTCCACATTGGTAAAAACGAGTAAGATAAACAATATATCAGTAAGGATGTGCAAACATATTTCAAGTTGAGTTTTTATGGAGCTACACATAGAAACACTGCACTTTTAGAAGATGGAATTTAGAAACAAAGATTATGAACAATTAAGACCTTTGAGAAGCACAAATCAATTCCTCATGGAAATAACTCATTCTCAAAGGCTTAACTAAGTTCTTGTTAGATTTCTGATGTAATAGACATATTCTCACACAGAAGAAGAAAAAATCTAAGCAGTTACGACATAGCATTCTACATTTGTTGTTTCTCTTCAGTAAGACATGACAACAGAAAAGTATGTCGACACTGCTTCCAACCCTCCAATTAACAACCTATCATGTTTATCACTCCCACAACCCCTAAATAAAACACCAGATCAACAACTGAAAAAACAACCCTGTTAATGACCATAACCACATCAGAAATCAGATAGAACATATAATTTCACTACCTTTAGTACTGTTAAAACTACTTTCATTTCTACGGAATCACACAAACAACCATGATAAAACCACTGCACTCCAAAGCACCACAGCCACAAAAGATTATACTAACATAGTGCAAGTCAGCATCATAGCTACCATTGATATAAACTCAAATTTAAAATATTCGTCAAGACTATTACCATTTCTGATGCTTGGATTCATATTGTGAGTTCCATCACTTTGGCAAAAATTTGCCAATTTATTGATACATCTCACTTCAGACTTTATTGATACATCTTATTTTATTAGTAGCTATTATTACTATTGAAGGCTATGCCTATTGCAAGAAAAGAACAGAACATAAAAATAAGTGAGGAGGGAAACAACATAAATATAGTGGTGAGGACAAAATTCAGATTAAAACTTATCAATAAAGCACATGTTCTAAATGGTGACCACTTATTTTTTCATTGTGTTTTTGTTCATTAAGTTTGTGCTCTAGTGTGTAGGATTCAAGTAATCACAGTTAGTGATCATGTGGGAAAGGGTAGGTTGATCTACACATATAATATGTTTGCACTAATTCAATCTTTCATGAGTATTAATCTGGTATAATAGAGAGCACCAAAACCTCAACATTCAGAGGCATTAATCATGTGGTTGTACCAAAAAAAAAACCTTGACCATTTCCTTCATTAACACGATACTACTTTAGAAAAGGATACCATGAACAAAACAATATGTAGAAGCATGTTCTTTTAGAAAATCTCTGGACAAGATCAAAAGACCAAATAGAATATGTAGAAGCATGTTCTTTTAGGCAATATTTGGACAAGATCAAAAGACCAATTAGAATACCAAGGAATATAATAAAGCAGTATAATTCTCTTCTATTTGCTATATATGTAACTAGGAGATCTGGATCTTATACCAATTGTTAGGTTCCTCGAGTGGACACCGGAGAGGATCAGTATGTAATTGGGAGATTGGATCCAATGAGTCCCCAAGCTATGAGGCAACCATATATAAAAGACTTGACACCACCTCCAACCCAAAACCCTAAAGCATTAGTAAGTTTGTGAGTTTTTCTCTTTATATATTTTCATTCTCACTCATTCCTATTCAACGTGGGACTCCCAACTCCACACTTGAGTTCCTCATACTCTAATTTGTATCAATGTATCATACTATTAAAGTAAGTCAATTTTTTAAAATTGACTAGATCAGCCTCCAGATTCCCATTTTTAAAAGCAAGCAACCCATGCCATGAGTACAAATTCTTATCCAACATCTTATCAGAAACCTTATTGCCCTATCAATATACACATTCCAGGCACACATCGTTCCAGTTTACTAGACAAAATCCTTCTCTGGCATATGGACTTTGCTGAGTTTCACCTCAAACTTTCCTAAAAAAAAGTAAAAATAAAAATAAAAATAAATAAGCTCATTCCAAAATACACTTCTCTCCAATGTTTCCTCAAACAGATCCCTCTCAACATTGAGCATTCTGCTCTACAGTACTTGCCTACCTGATATCATGGCATGGAACATTATGAAGCTTTGACAACTGACAAAACTCAGTCAAATGTCAAAGACAGTCAAATCACACAAAGTCTTATACAGATTGAAGCTCTACATTAGATCATTCAAGTGGCTCAGTCAACAGCAGCTAAAGGAGGAGCAAGTAGCATAACAAAATTGAAATCCCACATAATAGAGCTGAATTTAAAACTCCTTGTTCTTTTAAAGAAAACATAGGCCATTAAATCCTTTGATATTTGTCAATTCTTTCGACTGTTATAATTTATCCAAAATAAAGTAATTTTCGATAAGGCACAACAAAAAGCATTTTACATATCTTAAAAATGACATCTTCTAAACATGCTTTATCCAAATATAACCTCAGTACTGATAAACATGCTTTCCTTAAATGAGAAAAAATAACACAAATCATCCTCAGATCTGCAACACATTCATTCAAACAACTTTTTTCAAAAGGGTTAACTTACATTTCCGGTGAACAATCAAAACAAATTGATGAGACCATAAATGCACCAAAGACCAAACAACAATTAAATTAAAGACTACAACTATAAGGCACCCTTCTTCACCCGAACCCCTAAACCTAAGATCTGTCAAACAAAACATTCACAGCAGCAACACTTCATTGCTACATTTTCCAGAAAAATCAACATTTTCACTCATAGCCACATAACAAACAGTAACTACATCTCTGGTTATTTAGAGAGAGACAGAGAGAGGGGGAGAGAGAGAATGAAGTGACCCAGAAAAAAGGTGTGTGAGCATACCCATGAGTGAAGCCTCCAGCAAGTGGGTTCTCCACAGAACTTGATCCATGGGTGACATGGTACCAAGCTTGGCACCTTTGTTCTGGATCTTAACAATGCTCATAAGGCTTGAGAAGAGAATCACGGACATGGTGCCAGCAATGGTCTTCACTGTAGCAGGACCCTTCCCCATTTTTATCTGATCCAGCGTCTTAATAACAAGATCTCTCAATGGCCCAATCTTCACCAACAAAAGAAATGCCATAGCACCCTCCACAAAAAGCACCAAGAACAGCAACTGAATCATCCTTTTTGAACCCCACAAAATAACAGATACCCACTTCAACTACAACTACAAAAATCCCTTTTTTCTTCAAGAAAAACGAATGAAAGCTACCTCCACAAACACAGAATCGTTCTTTCAACAAGCAGTGTATCCAAAGTACTAGTCAAAATCAATAGAAGAAAATAAACCCTTCTCACACAAACTCATACCCATTTGTCATTTTTTCTGAAACTGGAAAATGATCAAAACTCCAGATGAATAAGCAACAAAAAATTAATAAAACTAAAATAATACATGCTGAAAATTAGAGCTAGAAGGAAAGCTTAAAGCTATTTTTTTGCACTAAAGCTCGTTAGTGTGAATCAATCAATTTATTTAGCATAAAAGAGAGATATACATTCTAAAGGAAGCTCGTTAAACCTTTTTTTATTTCAGGTATAGATTGGACTTGCAAGTAGGGTGCGTTTGCTTTTACTTCACTACACAGAATTTGAAACGTTAAGCTATAGTTCGTCGCTTTAAGAAAGTTGAATTTTCATCCTAAAAAATATTAATTGAAGATTACATTTAACAAAAAATTTAAGATGTTCGTCAAAACAATATGTATTAAAATTAATTATGAAATCTATTATTAATACCTTGCATGAATAATAAATAATTGACATTATTATTACTTATCTATGACATTTTCTATAAACAATTACATAAGTTATTAACAATGAAAATGTTACATAATTTTTTAAAACAGAAAAATCTGTAAATTAAAATTATACATTTACTAAATTTGAGTTCGAAAATCGATTCAAAGTGTATTTTATAATATTAAAAGTACATCAAAAATTACTTTTGTAATTAAATTACAGTGAGAAATATAGGAACGTTAGATATATAACCTTTTGGCGTAAAAGGTGGTGGTATGTTGGTCTTTTGAGACATTGCCAAAAGTCAAGAAATAGTACATACTTTAGGTTTTTGTCTTGTTGGTAACTTCAACTTCGAGGTTCGTCGTACATAGGTGAGGTACTTTTTTGAGTTTAATTACGATTTTATCCTGTTGATATAATAATAATTATTATTATATAAAATAGTTGTCAAATTATAATATGTAGAAGTATTTTTTTATTGATTATAATAATTATACACGAAAAATATCTTTTATTTTTTCACATCATTGTTCTTAGTGTTTTTTTATTATAAAGTTAAAAAAAAAATTTAATGATTTAGAACATTTCTATTTATGTAGAATTTTCTCAATTAGGTTCTCGTATTGTAAAATCTCTCAATTAGGTTCCTGATTGTGAAAATTGGATCAATTAAGGGTTTGTCGTTAATTTGGGTAGACAACGTTAAAAAATGATATGCGTGACGGGTGACATTAGCAGATTTTACTAACATGACGACAAATTATAATGAACTGAGTTTGATTTGTTTTATTTAGAAATTAAGGGCTTGTCATAAGAAGAACTGACATTCGGGTTTTGCAGATTAGGGGAAAGACACTCTCTTGCTTCTGTGGCGGCTGCATCTAGTTTCTTGGCCTTCCTCTTTGTAGGTCATGCGAATGGAGGAGATGGCAGTCGAGGAAGATGACGAACATCGAGAAACACGATCTTGCCACTATTGATGCGCCAACAACTTGGATGCGATTTAGGGTTTCTTTGATTTGGGATTTTGTCTTCTCTTTGCAAGTTTGAATGCTCATGGAGGAGAAGATGCTATGGCTTCTGTTGTAGTTTTCTGGATGTAGGTTTGGTTTGATTTTTTAGGTTGACGTTGTTGGTGAGTTGCGCTGCTGGAGGCAAAGTAGTCACGGCGCTGTGGTAGTTCGTGCGAAGGAGATGACAGTGTAAACTGGGCTCGATGGAAACGCGAAGGCGATGATGGAGGTTCGAAGATGCGAACACGACTTCTCGTAGGATGCGAATTCGAACTCAATCGCGATTGGGTTTTCGCTTGCACGTACGGCGAAGAAGCAATTCCATGGTTGTGCGAAGAAGCTTGCATTTGACGGGATCTAGGGACGAAGATGGTTGCACGTCATGGTGGCGATTTCGATGGAGGGTTAGGGTTGTTGGACGTTGTGCGATGGTGGCTTGCGGTTGCTGGTGTGTGTGATGCGGTGGAGAATTGAGGGTCTTCCCCAAGCGTGATAAATGACAATTGCATATTGGTGCAATAGACTTCAATTTCTTACTCAAACACATCAAACAACTCTCATTTTCATTAAAATGGAATAAAGGTACAACAGACTTACAAAACATCATCCATTCTCATCATTGAAACTAAAATAGTGTTTATTGCACATAAAACACAAACCAAATTAACGGTAAGTCCTCAATTTTTAAATAAAACAAATCCAACTCAGTTTACCATAATATGCCACGTCAGTAAAACCTGCTAATGTCACCCTGTCATGCACATCATTTTTTAACGTTGTCTACCCAAATTAATGGCAAGTCCTCAATGGATCCAATTTTTCACAATCAGAAACCTAATTAAGAAATTTTACAATACGAGGACCTAATTGAAAAAACGGATGTTCTGAATGATTAAAAAAAAATTATTCCAACTTCAAGTTTATTAGAATAATGTCCGTAACATCAATATTGTCTAGAATCTAAAATTTTATATATTTTTTTATTAAAAAACCTCTTTTAAAAAAATGTATTGAAATTTTTATTTTCAAAATATACAATACAATAATAATATAGTTTAAGTTAAAATAACAATGAAAAGAAAGAGATAAGTATATAATAAGAAAATCTTTAAGAAAAAAATATTTTTATTTTTTGACGCTACAATTTCTTTTGTTTCAATGAAATTTATTTTTTCAACTATAATCCTTTTTATTTTGTTTTTTACTTTGGTCAAATATTTATTTATTTATCATTATTGTCATAGATTAAAAAAATTAATTAAAATTAATAAATGAATATAATAATAATAATAAATATAAATAAAAGAGAGAATAAAAAAGTGGAAAGAGAAATACTTCGTACATGGTGTTCTTTTTTTTTTTTCTTTCACAAGTCATCTCTCCTTTTTATTCTCAAATTCATCTTCTATCTTCATCTATTTCAAAATCTAATTATACCATAATAAAATTAAGGAGTTAAGGAGCGTTTTGAAATAATTAAAATATCAATGAGATTAATTTATTATATAAAACCACTCTTCTCTAGTTTTTGTATTGTTTTAATCATCAATATTAGTGAGATTAGTTAAGAGAAGTGGTTCTTTCAACTTAATTTATCATATACTAAATCTATGTCTTATTTGAATAAACTACTCTAGGTCCCTGGTTATGAGTGGCAATACTTTTTTAATTAAGGAAGCTTAGCTTTGAGGAAAAGTTATTTTAAGATAAAGAAACCTGGTGATTTTGTGAAGAAAAATGATAGTATTCTAAGAATGTGTGTGGACAAGAGGTAGCCCAATGGGTTAACAAGAAAAGACTAAGTGTCTTCTACCAAGTATAGGCAACGTATAGATACATATGATTATTATGAATATGTAGTGATTCTATGGATTATAAGTGTTTCAAACATATTCATGGACATGACTATGGTCTTTCCTATCAGGTTAGTTTATAAAAGAAACATGCTTAGGTATCTTATATTCAAAAGGTGCATGAGGGTTACCTAAGTGCAATGATAAAATTCTTGAGGAATAAAAGTGGAGAAGGGAGGAGAAAAGAAAACTCTCTAAGTCAAGGGGAAAGAGAAGTAGGGTCGAGCAAAGGCATCTTCTCCACAATTGCATCCAATAAGGAAGGATTGTTAAGGAAATGCTTCAGTTTGTGCCCATTAACCTTGAAGCTTTTATATGTGGATTGACTTTTGATCTCAACTACACCATAAAGATAAACATTAGTAATAACAAAAGGTCCAATCCACTTTGACCGTAACTTACCCCCCATGAGTTATAATAACACTTTCTACCTAACCTCGAAGTCCTTTCTAACTATTGAGCCATCATGGAACTTCTTTGTCTTCTCCTTGTAGAACTTCGAGTTCTCATAGGCTTCCAGATGGATCTCATCAAGTTCATTCAGTTGCAACTTCCTCTCCTCTCCAGCATGATCCATAGAGAAGTTGCAAGTCTTCACAGCCTAGTATGTCTGATGCTCTATCTCCTGACGTAAATGACATGTATTTCCAAAGACAATCCAATAGGGATACATCCCTATTGCTTTGTAGGCAGTCTTATGCACCTAAAGAGCATCGTCCAACTTGTTACTCCAATCTTTTTTGTTCGGATGGACAATCTTCTCTAAGATCCTCTTTATCTCACTATTTGAAATCTCGGCTTGCCCATTGGTTTTGGGGTAGTATGGTGTAGAGATTTTATGCACAACCCCATATTTCTTGAGCAAATCCTGCATGGATCTGTTACATAAATGGGTTCCTTAATCGCTAACAATGGCTTTGGGTACTTCAAACCTGCAGAAGAGGTGAGATCTAAAAAATTATACAACAACCCCGACATCATTAGTCCTAGTGGCTCTCGCTTCCACCCATTTCGAAACATAATCAACAGCTAAAAGAATGTAGGAGAAACCAAAAGAGACAAGGAAAGGACCCATGAAATCAATACCCTAGACATTAAATACCTCACAGAATAGCATTAGCAGTTGAGGCATTTATTATCTCCAAGAAAGGGATCATCCTACTCTCTAGACAAGGAAAGGCATTTTCTTGTTCTAGTGCATACATTGTTTTATTAAGGGAAAAATTATATTAAGGGGAGCCTTTCTTATTGATCTTTTTTCTTATGATCAAAAAGGGGGAGAAGTAGTGCAGTTACTACTAACCTATTTTCATTGTCTGTTAGTTTGTATTTTATGCAGATAACCCAAAGTTGCTTTTAAACAAGTGATTTTTTATCATCATCAAAAAGGGGGAGATTGTTACCAACGAGGAACATTGGTACTTTGAAGATATATAATTTTGATGATGTTGCAAAAGATAAAACTCGAAGAATCAAGTTATAAATGTTTTAAAAGCACTTTAGTAGTTTACAAATGTATTAGGAAAGATTTAAAGCATGTAATACTTAGAAATTTCGTATCTCTGGAAAAGTTTCACATATAATCGATTATGTGATGAAATAATCAATTATCTTCAGCTTTCCTGAAAATCCATTTCGCTCTGGAATAATCGATTATTGCTCCAAATAATCGATTATCACAGGTCCTGATGAGAACTGCCCAAGTCTCTGGAATAATTGATTATTCCTCAGGATAATCGATTATCACTTTTTTGAAAACCCTATAACGGACTTGAATAATCGATTATTACTTAGAATAATTGATTATCACTGGCAGTTGTAATGTGTATTTTCAAATTCAGACCTGTAGACTATATATAGTTGTTCTAAACCCTTAAAGGGTTAACTCTGAGCTTTTTGATAATACAGTGTAATTGAGGAAGTTCCAAAAAGCTAGTTCATTGCATTTTCTGGTCTCGTGAATAGGAGAAGCTCGCGCTTTATGTGTTAAATGACAGAGCGGTTCTTTTCGAGTTGGCAAAGCTGCTATCTTCCGGTTCGTTGGTCAAAGGAAGATTGTTTTTGCACTGTTCCGGTTCGTTTGTCGAAGGAAAGTGTAGATTGCTCGCTTCCGGTTCATTGGTCGAAGGAAGCACCCTTTGTTCGTCGAAGGAAGGTTTTATCCTTCTGTTTTATTCACTCTATTGTAAATCTTTGAAACTGATTTTAGTGAAAACATTAATAACTTTTTATAGTGATTAACAACTGGACGTAGAATCTTTTGATTCAAACTAGTATAAAAATTCTGTGTGTGAATTTTTTCTACTCCCTACACTCTTTATATTTTCCGCACATCAACTGTCCGATAAAATTTCTCTAAGAAAACTAATTTTCTAAAAACGGACCATCGTAATTTGATTTGTGACCGAACATGCTTTCCACTTATTTTATTTCGCTACGCGACTCTACGATACCGGCGTTCCCCTGATACCGACAATTGGTATCAGAGCTTGCTTTGATATTCTTTCAAACCTTTATGAAAATGGTTGGTCATCAAACTTAAGTATATGCCGAAGGTGCTTCAATCAACAGACCACCACTTTTTACTGGTGATAACTATGCGTTCTGGAAAGTCATAATGGAAATATTTATGGGGTCTATTGACAGAGGCATTTGGAAAGCTGTACAAAATGGTCCTTATATTCCAAAAAGTATTGTTGATGGTGTAGAAGTAGAAAAAGCATACTTTAACTGGACTGCTGAAGAAAATAGAAGAACCCAGTTTGATATTAAGGCTCGTAATATTATTTCATCTATTGTTGTACTTGATGAATTTTATAGAATTTCAGTTTGTAAGACAACACAGGAGATGTGGCAGGTTCTCATAGTCACACATGAGGGTACAAATGACGTGAAAGGCGCAAGGAAGAACACGTTCATCCAGGAGTATGAGATGTTCAGAATGCAACCTGGAGAAACAATTTCAAATGTTCAAAAGCGTTTCACTCACATTGTGAACCACTTGACAGGTTTGGGTAAGACTTTTGAAACTGATGAATTGAATGTAAAAATATTGAAATCATTGGACAGGTCTTGGCAACTAAAGGTGATTGCCATCTCGGAGTCTCAAAACCTCACTCAGATTTCAATGGCGATTCTCTTTGGAAAGCTTCGTGAGCATGAGCTTGAGTTGAAAATATTAACTGCAGAAGAGGATCAAGGCAAAAGAAAGACGCTTGCCTTCACATCTGAAATCTCTAAAGGAAAAAGTTCTAGAAAAATTGAAGATGATGACTCTGATGATGATGAGGAGAACATGAGCTTAATGATAAAGAAGTTTTCTAAATTTATGAGAGCAAAAGGAGAAGATAAGTACCATGGTGAAAGAAAAGAAAATCAAGGTTCTCCATCAAGTGCCAAGTGCTATGGATATGGAGAAAGAGGACATGTGAAGACTGATTGCCCTAAGAACAAGAAAAGTGAAGAAAAGAAGGAAAGAAAGTTTCCAAAGAAGAAGAAAGCTTACATAGCTTGGGTAGAAAATGCTTCTAGCTCTTCAAGCTTAAGTGATTCAGATGAAGAAGCAAATTTTTGCTTAATGGCTGACTTAGAAGACGCTGTAAGTCAAGTAAGTGATTTTAGCTTTGAGTCTAGTGAGTTAGATTTACAAAAAGCATTCTTTGAATTAATGAGTGAATTTGAAAAACTTGATGCTGCACATAAAAATATTAAAGGAAGAGCATAATGAATTGAAATTAAAATATGAAAAAGCACTAGATGAAGAAGTTGTTTTAAGAAACAAAGTTAGTAATCTAGAAACGAAGTTGTCTGAGTCTAATGCAAATTTACAACCTGTTGAATGTCTATCTGGTAAGAGTCATATGTTTAATATTGGCATTCTAGAGAACTTACTTGCAAAGGAAACCAAGCCTAATTCACATGCTAAAACAAACTTTAACAGAAGCAATGTGAAAAATAGAAACATGCATCAAAACAAGAAGTCTAAAGTTAAAAGAACTCGTAGAGTTTGGGATGAAAAAGGGACTTTTCTGAAAAACAAGGTGCATGAAGTGTGTTGTTTTTACTGCATGAAACATGGTCATACATCAAACAAATTCAACATTAAACATTTTGGTGTTCCAAATGGGAAATATGCATGGGTTAAAGTTGTGAAATGATGTTATACTTGTATGAACTAACCCCAAGGACCCATAATGAGATTGGGGACCTAAATTCTTGCTCAATATTTTTTATAGGAACCTATTAAGTCAAAGAAGTCATTGTGGTATCTTGACAGTGGTTGTTCAAGACACATGACTGGTGACAAGAAAAGGTTCATCTCTTTTGCGAAGAAAAAGCAAGGATTTGTAACTTATGGGGATAACAACAAAGGTAGAATTGTTGGAACCGGAGACATTGGAGGAGGAAACACTTTGACAATAAAAGATGTTTTATACATTGAAGGTCTCAAAAACAACCTCCTAAGCATAAGCTAATTATGTGACAAAGGTTTCAAGGTAACTTTTGAAAGTGATAAATGTACTGTATACTTTAAGAATTCTTCTGATATTTCTTTGCAAAGTGTTAGGCATAATAACATTTATTTGATTGATATTGAAAATGCATCTAGTCATAGTATAACATGTTTAGTTGCTAGAGAGAAAAATCCTTGGTTATGGCATAAAAGAGTTGCACACATTCATATGGAACATTTAAACAAATTGATTTCAAAAGATCTTATGATTGGCTTGCCTAAATTGAAATTTGAAAAAGATAAATTATGTTCTGCATGTCGGAAGGGAAAACAAACCAAATCATCTTTTTCATCCAAAAGTATGATTTCTACATCAAAACCTTTAGAACTTTTGCATATGGACTTGTTTGGTCCATCTAGAATTAAAAGTTTTGGTGGAAACTACTATCAATTACACAAAGTTTACTTGGACATTCTTTTCAATTTTGAAAAGTGGAGCTTTTAAAGCATTTAAATCATTTGCAAAACGTGTTCAAAATGAAAAGGATTTGAAAATCAAAACATTAAGAAGTGATCACGGTGGTGAATTTGAAAATTTTTGTGAAGAACATGGAATAGCTCATAATTTTTATGCACCTAGAACTCCCCAACAAATGGTGTTATTGAAAGGAAAAATAGATCATTAGAAGAATTAGCTAGGACTCTTTTGAACTAATCTAATGTGCCAAAATACTTTTGGGCTGATGTAGTTAGTATTGCTTGTTATGTGTTAAACATGATGCTTATTAGGCCTATTCTTAAGTTAACCCCATATGAATTGTTTAATGGTAGAAAATCAAATCTCATTTAAAAATCTTTGGATGCAAATGTTTTGTTTTGAATAATGGTAAAGATAATCTAGGTAAATTTGATGCTAAATCTGATGAAGCAATCTTCTTAGGTTATTCTTTAACTAGCAAAGCATATAGGGTGTTTAATAGAAGAACTTTGATAATTGAAGAATCAATGCATGTTGTCTTTGATGAAATTGTGGACCTTGAGGTGAACCCTCTTGAGTCAAATAAACTGATTGTAGGTGATGAGGATTATTTGAGGGAAGCTTTTGAAGAGATGTTCCTAAATGAAAACTATCCTCCGAAAATTCAAGTTGAGCATCAAGTAGTTGATCCAAAAAGTTATCAACAACCAAGAGGACTTTCTTTGGACAACATCATTGGAGACATATCAAAAGGGGTAACTACTAGACACAATCTTAATATTTTTTGCTTAACTGTAGCTTTTGTGTCTCAAATAGAACCCAAGAATATAAAGGAAGTTCTTCAAGATGATAAGTGGTGCATTGCAATGCAAGAAGAGCTAAATCAATTTGAAAGGAATGATGTTTGGGAACTCATTCCTAAACAAGATGATTATCAAGTTATAGGAACAAAATGGGTGTTCAGAAACAAGCTTGATGAAGATGGAAACATCACAAAGAACAAAGCAAGGCTAGTTGCAAAGGGCTACTGTTAAGAGGAAGGTATAGATTATGATGAAACATATGCCCTAGTAGCCAGGTTAGAAGCAATTCGACTATTACCTGCTTATGCATCTTTAATGAAATTTAAATTGTATCAAATGGATGTAAAAAATTCATTTTTGAATGGTCTTATAAAAGAAGAGGTATATGTTAATCAACCTCCTGGATTTGAGGATTTTAAATATCCTGATCATGTTTATAAACTAAAAAAGGCTTTGTATGGCCTTAAACAGGCACCTAGGTCTTGGTATGAAAGACTTAGTACCTTCTTGATTGAAAATAATTTTTCTAGAGGTAAGGTTGATTCAACCTTATTTATTAAGAAAGTAGGAAAACACATCTTGACTGTTCAAGTGTATGCAGATGATATTATCTTTGGATCTATAGATGATTCATTGTGTGAGGGATTTGCACATATAATGCAAGGTGAGTTTGAGATGTTTATGATGGGTGAGCTTAATTTCTTCTTAGGACTGCAAATAAAACAAATGGATGGGGGAACTTTTGTCTCCAAAACTAAGTACTATAGAGAAGTGCTTAAGAAGTTTGGAATGGATACTTGTAAGGAAGCCAACACCCCTATGGCCACTTCATGTTATTTAGATAAGGATGAATTTGGTGAAGAAGTAAATCAAACTATGTTTAGAAGAATGATAAGATCTCTACTGTATCTTACTGCTAGTAGACCAAACATTATGCAAAGTGTATGTGTATGTGCTAGGTACCAAGCGAATCCTAAGAAATCTCACTTAACTGCTGTCAAAAGGATTTTGAAATACCTTAAAGGAACAACATTTTTGGACTTTGGTATCCCTCTGATGCTACACCTAGTCTAATAGGATATTCTGATGCAGATTATGGTGGCTATAAAATTGATAGGAAAAGTACTAGGGAACCTATCATTTTCTGGGTGTTCTTTAGTGTCACGGCACTCAAAGAAACAAGCGTGAATACATTGCCGCTGGAAATTGTTGTGCCTAAATTCTATGGATGAAACAACAATTGGAAGATTTTGATATCTTCCTTGACACATTCTTCTAAAATATGACAACACTAATGCTATAAATCTAACCAAAAACCCCATATTGCACTCAAGAACTAAGCATATTGAGATTAGACATCATTTATTAAGAGACCATATTCAAAAGGGAGATTGCCAAATAGAATACATTGATACTTTACATCAATTAGTAGATATCTTTACAAAAGAACTTCCTAAAGATAGATTCTATGAGCTTAGAAGAGAGTTAGGAGTGTTAGACATGTCTTAGATATAAGATTTCTGAAATTTTCACATTTTTCATAAACTCAGCGTCTTTAATCGATTATCATAAGATCATAATCGATTATTCTTGGCTTTTGAGAAAGCCTCTAATCGCAAATAATCGATTATCCCATGAAATAATTGATTGTCCTAACTCAAACCCAAAATTGGGTATTCATGGAACAATAATCTATTATCTTCAACCATAATCGATTATCATGCAATTTCTGGAAACAGACTTTTGAACAAATAAACGATTATCACTTACAATAATCGATTATCATGCGACCAGTTTCAAAAATAGAGTCGTTGCAGCGAATTCTAACGACTATAAATGGCTAGTTTCTCCGTTTCTATTATAAATAGCCCTCCATAATCAACTATTAGTCACTTTTTTTGCACCCAAAACATTGCGCAACTTAAATTTGCACCAAAATTATTCCCTTTCCATTCATCTCTAGTTTCACATCTGCCCATTTCTCTCATGGCTGATTCAAGAAGACCACGTAGGAGGACTGCTGGCGCTTCCTCTTCTCGTTCTAGAGATTTTCGTCCTGCAACCATTGATGGTTGGATCTCGGATCAGGAAAAGCATGTTAAGTATGTTTAGTTCTGGCAAGAACGTCGAATAATGGCGGTAAAATTCATTAGTCTTGACTTTTACATATTCTATGGATTTCAATTTCAAAATTTGTTTAGCGCTCAAGGTCTTACGCATCTCGTCGAACAAAAGGGATGCATATACCCTGATCTTATTTGTGTCTTCTATTTCAATCTGTGTTACCGTGATGGAATCATCACAACAAAAGTGAAGGGAGTCCCGATCATTTTGGATGATGACATCTAGACGAATGTTGCACAACTAACCATCTGGGATGATGCTGTCAAAGTCCATCTTGGCGTCCCAGACTTCAATCGTCTCCTTGCCTTTCAATCCTTTCTAAGACATCCTCAACAACAAACCAACCGTCGTCAGCTGCTGGTTGGAGGATTCAAGGTAGAAGAAAGGATGATCCACTACTTGATTGTGTGGCTTTTATGTCCTCATGCCATTAACCATGCTCAATGTTCTGAGCAAGATCTCCTACTCTTGTATGGGATCTTAAACAAGATTCACATTGATTGACTTAGACTTATCTCCGACACCATGTTGAAGGCTAAGAAATATCATTCTTATCATCTTCCATATGCATTCTCATTTCTCGAATTTTAGAGTACAAAGGCATAAATGTGGAAGGTGAATTCACTCAAGCTATTCAAGCAATTGGAATTGAGATTGGTGAGACAACAATTCGCCAAATGGGATTTGTAGCTCGTGGCCACATGATCATTCATAAGGACAATGATTACTAAGACGATGATGAAGATGAAGACATGGATGCTCATATGGCTGAACCAGTAAGGGTTGCTGCTCCTTCTAATGTTGGTCCCTCTCAAATGCCTTCATCTTCCACCTTATCCATGGAGGAAAATTTTGCAAATCTGTCTAAACAATTGGAGGATATAAGTCTTGCTCAACAAGCTCATTTTGCTCAAATTTTTGAATGGCAGCAAAACCATGAAGATTATGTAGCTGACCAGTTTCATGACTTTGATGTTCGTCTTGGGAACATTGAAATTTGCCTCAATCTTCAACCTCCAAAAAGACCACCAAGTCCCGAGTTTTAGCTTTAGGATTCTATGTTAGTATGCTTGATTGATTGTGTGTTTTGATTTAGTGTCATGGTTATAAGTTTTTATGTGTTTCTTTATGATAAAAAATTATAACCTTTCTTTCCATGAATAAAATTTTTTCTTGTTCTAGTGCATACATTATTTTATTAAGAAGATTATATTAAGGGGGAGCCTTTCCTATTGATCTTTTTGCTTATGATCAAAAAGGGTGAGAAGTAGTGCACTTACTACTAACCTGTTTTCGTTGTTTGTTAGTTTGTATTTTATGCAGATAACCCAAAGTTGCTTTTAAACAAGTGATTTTTTATCATCATCAAAAAGGGGGAGATTGTTACCAATGAGGAACATTGGTACTTTGAAGATAAATAATTTTGATGATGCTGCAAAAGATAAAACTCGAAGAATCAAGTTATAAATGTTTTAAAAGCACTTTAGTAGTTTACAAATGTATTAGGAAAGATTTAAAGCATGTAATACTTATAAATTTCATATCTCTAGAAAAGTTACACACATAATCGATTATGTGATGAAATAATCAATTATCTTGAGCTTTCTTGAAAAACCATTTCGCTCTGGAATAATTCATTATTGCTCCAAATAATCGATTATCACAGATCCTGATGAGAACTGCCCAAGTCTCTGGAATAATCAATTATTCCTCAAGATAATCGATTATCACTTTTTTCAAAACCCTATAACGGACTTGAATAATTGATTATTACTTAGAATCAATTATCAGTGGCAGTTGTAATGTGTATTTTCAAATTCAGACCTGTAGACTATATATAGTTGTTCTAAACCCTTAGAGGGTTAACTCTGATCTTTTTGAGAATACAGTGTAACTAAGGACATTCCAAAAAGCTAGTTCATTGCATTGCCTGGTCTCGTGAATAGGAGAAGCTCGCACTTTGTGTATCAAAGGTCGGAGCAGTTGTCTTTAACTTGGCAAAGCTGCTATCTTCCGGTTCGTTGGTCGAAGGAAGATTGTTTTTGCACTGTTCCGGTTCGTTTGTCGAAGGAAAGTGTAGATTGCTCACTTTTGGTTTGTTGGTCGAAGGAAGCACCCTTCCGGTTCGTTCGTCGAAGGAAGGTTTTAGCTTTCTATTTTATTCACTCTATTGTAAATTTGTGAAACTGATTTTAGTGAAAACGTTAATCACTTTTTATAGTGATTAACAATTGGACGTAGAATATTTTGATTCGAACCAGTATAAAAATTCTATGTGTGAATTTTTTCTACTCCCTACACTCTTTATATTTTCCGCACATCAACTGTTCGATAAAATTTCTCTAAGAAAACTAATTTTCTAAAAACAGACTATCGTAACTTGATTTGTGACCGAACACGCTTTCCGCTTATTTTATTCCGTTGCGTGACTTTACGATACTCGTTGTCCCCTGATACCGACACAATATCCATCACAGAACAAAAAAAATGTTCTGATTCAACATCATAAACATGAAACTCAACATCAATCACAGATTCGGATTCAAATTCAGATTCAGATTCAATGCCGGTATACAGATGAGATAGAAAACAATGTTTCTTATCATATAAAGAATCAAGTTCAATAGCATATTCATCAACAACATCATCCAGAATATCAACTTTAAAAACAGAATGGTCCTGAGATGGATATTTCATGGCATCAAGAATATTAAAATGCACAATAATGTCACCAAATTCCATCGATTAAGTTCCAGCATACACATCAATTTTAGTTCGGGCAATTTTCAACAGTGGTTCACCTAAAATGATTGGGGCAGATCCATGGGAGAATCCCTCCTCCATTTCCAAAACATAAAAATCTGCAGGGAAAATCAGTTCACCAACCCGAACTAAAACATCATCTATGTAACCTATTGGATGGGCAACACTTTTATTAACCAATTGAATGACCACACCAGTAGGTTGTAGAGGACCAAGAGAAAGAGACTTATAAATGGACAAAGGCATAACATTAATGGAAGCACCCAAATTAAGCATGACATTTTCAAACTTACTATTTCCAAAGACACAAGGGATGCATAATGTACCTGGGTCCTTGCATTTCTCAGGAATGTGTGGGATCGATTTACCTATAAGTGTAGAAATATTTCTGCCCATGTTGACTCTTTCATTTCCCTTCTTCTTCCTCTTGTGAGTGCATAGCTCCTTTAGGAATTTTTCATACTTGGGAATCTGTTTGATGGCATCTAGTAGAGGTATGTTCACCTCCACTTTCCTGAAGGTCTCCAAAATCTCCTTATCGACCTTTTCCATCTTTTTTCTTTTAATCACTTTGGGAGGGAATGAAAGAGGGTTAGGACGGTATTGCAAGTAAGAAGATGTACTAGTGAAAGAAGAGAAGGTCCACCTGCCTCAAATTTGTTGTTTCTACTTGTCTGCTCCTCTTACTAAGGAAGGTCATCCTTTTCTCTATGAAGCTCAAGTGCAGAAACAAGTGAAGGTGGTGTTGTGGGTGTCTGAATTTGCTTCCCAGTTCTCAAGGTGATGGCACTGACATTCTTCGGATTCTACACAGTCTGAGATGGTAGTTTGTCAAAATTTTGAGACTGTGACTGATTAAGCTGAGTAGCCATGTGTCTCATCTGAAATTTTTAAGGTTTGAATGGAAGCTCTCGTCTCTTGTTGGAATTGCATATTCTATATTGTCATCTGCCTCACTAACTCCTCCAATGTAGGATCAGAAGAAGTGGAAGGTTGAGGAGCTGTTTAGGCAGGTATATCTTGTTGTTGCTGGTGTTGTTGTCTTTGGTATTGTTGGACTGGTGGAAGCACATAGGTTCTACTCGGCCCTACAACATTCTGATTCTGAAATGGTGGTGGTGGAGGTGATTGTTGTTGTTGCTACTATTATGGAGCATTAGACCATCTCAGATTTGGGTGATTCCTCCACCCTAGATTGTATTTGTTGCTGGATAGATCATAATTCTGCTGATGTATTGGATGCCTGTTGTTGTAGATGTTTGCTATTGGAAAAAGGTTGGCTTCGTTTCAACACCAAGAGGGGAGTGAATTGGTGAGGTTTCAAAATCAGAGTCTTTTTAAAATCTTTTTCACAAAGTAGAAATCTTTACAAAGTTTCTTGAATCACAAGGAATGAAAATTTTAAGTGCAGCGGAAATGTTAAGTTCATTACGTAAAAAGGTAAGTCGACTGAATGTAAAAGTGTAAGGATAGAGAAATCAAACGCAGGTTTTTATACTGGTTCAGCCTCAATGCCTACATCCAATGTCCTTCCACAATCCGGAAGCAAATGCACTATAATGGTCAAGGTTTTTACAACAAGGCTTTTATAGAGACCTCCACGTCAAAAATATAAAAAAATCTCTCTTACCCTCTAAGCAACAACACACAAAGATTTGCAGCAAGATATCCCCTCTTCTGCAATCTTCAAACCCACTTTGAACAATCCTCAAAGTGTCCAGACTCCACGAGTCAACCTCCTGTAATCACAATAGGAACAACCAATCTCCAATCTCCAGTAGATTGAAGGCAGTCTTGATCAGTGTCAATACACCAGCTGTGCAAAATTCTGATCAACCAATAAGCACACTCTTGTCTCCTTTAAAGAACCTCCTCAAAGAAAGATCACCCCGGTCTTCTTGATGAGTTCTTGGAACAAATTCTCAGAGATCACAATCTGTAAATCACAAATGAAAGTGTTAGAATTTCTAAAGTCTTCGTGATCAATTGAGGCACGTCTATTTATAGTTTTCTATAAATTAGACGCTCCTGTAGTCGACTAGGCTACTAATAAATTCGATTGTCCTCAGACAATTATAACAGTTAAGTCAAATAGTAGCAGTCAATAAGAACCAAATTAATTTTGCATTCAATACAGTTGACTATCATAAAAGCTTTAACTAACTTTTGAAATATAGTCGTTACTGTACACAAACATTAACAAAATTTCAAACAATCAACTAATTAAGTCGGATCCATTGCGTATGTAGTCGACTTAGGCACATCAGCTCAGTTCGAAAACTTTTCAATGCAAAATCACTCACAACACTGCTTTTGAAAATATTTTCATAGTCACGAGTTTTAATCGACTTGCTTCATAATGAAGTCGACTTAAAACTTTCAATTATGCCACACAATATAAGTTCATAAAAGTGCATGTGGTTTCTTCTTCAAAAACATATGTAATGCAACCATATATGATGTATCAGATATAAGCTCAGCAAATGTGCATTCACATATCAAGATCAACATAAAACATGTTCAATAAGATATGTCATTCAATAAGGAATACAACATGTAACACATAACAAAACATGTGTTATTAATAATGTGTTGTTATCATAAAAAACCAGAGTGACTAAGGCACTGTGAGATTAAGGTCAGCTAAACCACTGTTTCCCTTATCAACAATCTCAACTTTTGCAACATAAGCTTGAGGAGCATCTTTTCCAACAGGTTGTTGTATAATGATCACTAGAAAGGCATATGCCACATAAACGTGCAACAGATGCAGATCTTTGATTTCTAGTCAGTTGGGTCACCAAACTCACATTCATCAAGCTTGTTCTCCAGCTTCTTATCTGTAAATGAGGAATAATGAGTAGCCACATCATGAACTCCCCTAACAAAAATAGCATCATTTCTCGCACTGAATTGTTGGGAGTTTGAGGCCATCTTCTCAATCAAATGTCTGGCTTCAGGAAACGTCATGTCACCAAGAGCTCCACCATTGGCAGCGTCAATCATACTCCTTTCCATGTTGTCCAGACTTTCATAAAAGTATTGAAGAAGGAGTTGCTTAGAAATCTGATGGTGTGGGCAACTTACGCAAAGCTTCTTGAATCTTTCCTAGTACTCATACAAGCTTTCATCATCGAGTTTCCTGATTCCAAATATATCCTTTCTTATGGTCATGGTCCTAGATGCTGTGAAGAATTTCTCCAAAAATAATCTCTTAAGATCATCCCAGCTGGTGATGGACCTAGGCGCAAGGTAATACAACCAATCATTTTCCACGCCCTCTAATGAATGCGGGAACGCCTTTAAGAAGATGTGATCTTCAGGAACATATGGAGGTTTCATTGTTGAACATACTGTTGAGATTGTTGATAGGGGAGCACAGGTTTAACTGAACTTACAATCTCAATGATATCTGTTTTTGATTATGACAACGCATAGTTAATAAAAACACATGTGTATGTATTATGTTACATGTTACATGCTTATATGCTTACTGTGTTGTATTTGTACAAGCATATCTATGAACATATTGTGTTGATCAATGCATACCATTGTGATTGATATGTGATTTTATCTGTGTATGCATAATATAAGGTTTTGGAAATGAAAAACCACAAACACTATGTTTAAACTTTGATGTGTGTCAAAACAACAAGTTTTAAGTCGATTACATTATTGGTGAAATCGATTAAAACTCGTGTGTTTGCACAAATATTTTTCAAGAGCGTTGTGATGAATTTTGAGATGAAAATTTTTCAAAAATATGTTAAGTATTTCTACTTAATCGATTGCATGCAACTTGTATTCGAATAAATTTTTTATTGATTTGAAAACTGTTTAAATGCATGACATAATTGTCACAAAGGTCATATTTTTAAATAAATTGACCAAACATTTATTACAAATCGATTACATTAATTGCGCTTTCAATTAATGCATTTGACTACTATTATTCTGTTATAATTGTGAAATGTATTAGACTAGATTAATAGCATAATCGATTAAAACACGTCTGTTTTGTGTTATACTATATATTGACGCATGACTTGATTTCTGCAAGAAGAATTGATCTTTACACTTTCATATATTTTCAGTGTGCTCTTTGATATCTTACACAAGAAAGAAAAGCTCCAAGAACCAAGAACTACCGTGGTGATTAAAGTCTTTAAGGTTTCTTGCGTAGCAAGGTTGATTGTTTTGGAAACGTCTGATCGTTCTGCGCACGAAGGTGCTTTCTACGTGATCAGGAAAAGCTTTGGCAAACGCTTAGAGTTGCTAGTATTCCCTATGGTGTATACAGGAAGAAGAACGAGGTTCTTGACTTTGAGGGTGTCTCAAAGGGGTTGACAGCAGAAGATGATTGTTCTTGCTGCGTGTCTGTTTTTATACTGCCTATATTAGATTAGTGGGTTAGAGAGGTGTTTTACATTTTGACGTGAGGTCGTTGTAAAAAATTTGGTGTAAAAACTCAGATCTCTATAGTGAATTGGCTTCCATCTCAGGTTAAGTGGAAGGACACTAGATGTATGTAGGTTGGCCAAACCAGTATAAAAAGCAGTGTTTAAATTCTCTTATCTCTTCCCTCTACATTTGTTCTATTACACTAGATGTATGTAGGTTGGCCAAACCAGTATAAAAAGCAGTGTTTAAATTCTCTTATCTCTTCCCTCTACATTTGTTCTATTACACTGATATTGCATTCAAATACGCTTACTGTTTCACTGTATACAAATTGTGGAACATCTTCGTGAGATACTGGATACACATCCTTTCAAGATTTAATTATTAAAATAAAGATTACAAAAGAATCTAAAAATTTAGTATGGTAGAAGTACCAAAAGGAAAATAAAACTTGTGATGAGAAGTTCAATTAAGACCCTTTCTCATTTGAAATTAATACCTGAATGGTGAGAATTTTATCAAAGAGACATATAGAATAGACCAAGAAATTGAAATGTCAATTCAAAAGGTTTGCACTAATAACCAATACTGACCAGCTCACCAAGAACAGCATATGTTTTTAATTCAGCCGCCGCCACATTATTTTTCATGTACTTATTTTATTCTTAGGATGATACCATAAATTTGGATCATTTCTTATTTGGACTATTTCTTAGCTCTCTGATTTTGTTTTGTTTTTATATCGCAGAACAAGGGCATTATAATTGGGTTTAGTATTATTTTACTTTGTTGTTCTATTTTATTTTAGAAGGTATGTACTAAGTTTATTAGATTACGTTATACTTTGACTGTAACATACATACTGAGTTATGGTATCGTTATTGATACCTACCTAAAATAAAAAATAAAATGATTGTCTGATAATTATTTTAATTTATTTGAATTAAACATATGAAATTATTATTATTGTTTTCAGTGTATACCAACAATGCAATTAAATTATTTTTGTTAGTATTATGCCAACGATATTAAAGACCTGTCAGGTATTATAATTCATAAATTTTGTTTATCTTTTTAATTTGTTAATTATTCTTTTTATTTTTTTAAAAATAATTATTCACACATCAAGTCAACATCGTGTCGCGTGATACTATTAATACGGCATGATAATAATAATAATTTTACGTGTTGGTATTAATATCCAATGTCGCTATTATATTCAATTTAGTCTATTTTATTTTTTTCAATTTAACTCTATTTTTTTAAAAAAACAATGTTATTTCTCTCCAAATTGTAACAAAATTAAATATTGATATAAATGTTATATTAATATTTTTATTAAAATTGACATTTTTCTTAAATATTATTGGAATTATTTTTAAACTAACTCTAATTATATTATTGAATTAAATTTAAATAAATTACTTTTAAACAAGTTTTTTTGAAGTTAAATTAGTGGTTTAGTTCTAATATTGGTTAAAATAGTTCAAGTACATAAAAAAGAATTAAATTTATAAATATAGATAAAAAAATAGACACATAAAAGTTTAGGTATATAATTATTAATTAAAAAAGTTTAGATATATAAAAGTTTATTTTAATTAATAAAAATATTTGTAAGTATAATTTATAAATATTACTATTTTTATTAAATTAATTTAAGTTGTGTAAGTATTAACTACTATATTATTATATTGAAATAGAATCCAATAATATGTTAAAATTACTTTAAAAATAATTCCATAAATATTTAATAAAATTGTTAATTTTAATAAAAATGTTATTATAACATTTATACAGAAAAAAAAATGTGGTCCCAATTTAGAGGAGACACCATTATTCTTTTTAAACAAAATTAGGACTGAATTAAATATAAAAGAAATAATATAGAAATTCAATTGAATATATGAGAGAACACGAGATGGGTAAAATCATATAACACAAAAATAGGTAAGAACTAAACAACTTGTAAACCTCCAAGGAAAGTGATCATAACTCTAAATACCAACTAATGGAAGCTATTTCAAACAAGTTGATGAAGATCCCTTGATGAAGATAATGAAGACACAGAAGCATGAAGGACAAGAAGTTGAGTGGCTTGAGGAATGGGTAAAAGATGCATCCTAGAAGGAGGTTATTTCAACCTTGAACAAAAAAGTAGAAGAAGTCTAAAAAAGAGACAACTCCAAGAGAACTTAGAAAAGTGAGTCTTGCAATTTTGGCAAAGTTTCACTAACATCATTAAGTTCTAAGAGATTACAACGGGAGGAGCTCTCCTTTTATAGGAGAAGGAGAACCCTCTAGAAATAAAAGATTACATGCACTTGAAAAGGACCTAGAAGCTTCCTTGTCCAAGAGGGATGAATTGGAGCCTATCCCTTCTAACTGATGTTCAAGTCCAAGGCATAGGAGCCTCTCCCTTAAGTTGAATGACCAAAGGGGATGTCCCTTCTTCCTTCCAAGTTTAAAGGATTCTTAAGGTCCAAACCAAGCCCAATTAAGCACTAATCAAAGTCCAAGCCCAAAAAGGTGGCGTTAATCTCCTCTTAAGGTGCATTAAGCTATTTTATAACACTAATCAATGTTTTGGACCAAATACAAGGCCTAAAGAAAGCTATATTACATATTTACAAAGTTGTTTAAGAGAAAAGAAAAGTCTAGTAGTTGATCCTCCACAAAAGTAGAGTTCTTGGAGCTCAATCTTCCTCTTCCATCCTCTTTGCCATTGTTGTTGTGAGTTGTCCAATATGTCTTCTAGATGGTCCTCTCTCACCTAAATTTGTTTTTAATGAGTTGATATTAAATCCATGTCAAAGTGTTTGTATTTGGAAAGCCATAGTTTGGTACACTACATGATGATAGGTAGGGACCATGGTGAGGTCTAAGGAAGTTTTACCAAGTAGGTGAATATCTAGATAGTTCAGAATATAGCCACGGACTAGGATATTCAAAGGCTATACTTATATGATACCTGCTCAATATCATCAATGTTAGGCAAAAAGTATATATCTCTTTTATAGACTGACAAATGGCTAATATTCTCATGAATGACATTATTATGATTGTACTAATGTTTTAATGAGAAATACGCAACTACCTTTGTCAGAACTGCTGCAGCGGAATGATTAGCGTTAAATAATAAACCAAGAGGGGTTTTAATTCAAACGTGTGCCTTTTAATTTCTACTCAATTTATCTTACTACGCAAATAATAAATATAAATAAAAGAGTAAGGTTGAGAGAAATTTGCACAGATGATTTTTATACTGGTTCGGATCTTTCCAATCCTACGTCCAGTCGCTTATCTCAAACCAAGATAAACAGTTCACTAATCACAAAACAATTACAAATTACAATCACAAAGAAACAATTTGTAAGAGTTTAGAAACCACCTCTCTTGATACCACAAGAGATGAACCTGCACCTCCTTTGAGTCTTCACAAAGGATGAGACACCTCCTCCGAATACTTCATGAAGGATGAAACACCTCCTCCGAATGCTTCACGAAGGATGATCCTCTTCCACAAACCTCCTCAGACGCACCAAGGATGAACCAGCTATTCCTCCGTCACCGTAGCAGCACTTCACCGGCTCCATAGACAAGAGTTTCCTTAGCTGAGCAAGAGCACAAAATTCTCAACGAGTTCTGAGTATTTGAGCACAATGGAAGAGTTGTTGTTGATGGATAAAGAGAGCCTATTTATAGACTCAGCCAAAAACTCTTCCATTCTTTGTAACTGACCATTTAACGCTTTTAATCGATTAATATTACTGTTAATCGATTAAATGAGTACAACGGCTAGTTTTCAAAAACCAGAAAACTCCAACGACTAGTTTTAATCGATTATTCTAAGTATTAATCGATTAACTAATCGATTAAAAAAGGAATTAATCAATTATTGCCTTGCTAGTTGAGTTTTCAGCACCTGTAACGTTTTAATCGATGAATACTTGGTTTAATCGATTAAAACCGTGCATTTATGATTCTGAACAGCAAATATAAAATATGAAGGTACATGAATCAAAACCTATTACAAATCTAAGTTCTAAGCAATAAACTACAATTATTACAAAAGCTTTTAATAACAAAAAAATAAGTCTTTAAAGGATCTTCATGAATCTTCATTTCTCTTGACTTGATTTGGACATCATCAAAACTTCATCTTCATCATTTTGCTAACATTCTCCCCCTTTTTGATGATGATCAAAAACTCCTTTGATTTAAAGCTTTTGGTAATAATCTGGATAAAAACACAACTCATGAAAGATAAGGGAGTGAATAACAATAAGCTTTAAGATATTTTCTCCCCCTTTTTAATCATAATTAAAAAGCTGTGTTTCATGTTCCCCCCCTAAGATAATTCTCCCCCTTAATAAAAGCATGTATGCATATGAGCTAAATATATTTCAAAATTAAGGATTTATTCAAACATACACAATAAGAGATTTAAAACATATAATTTTAGGATAAAGAACTTTAAAAAATCATACATTGAACCATATAAGATAGAAATTTTAAAGCATACAAAAATATGGTTAAATTTTCAACAATGCAAAAATGCACAAAATGGATCAAAACTGCAATCCTAAGAGATTTATAAAATTCCTAGATCTTTTCTAATGTTACCCCTTTAGAAATGTCTCTAATTTCATAATGATAATTTGTTGAGATCTTCGTTTTGAGGATTGTCAACATTCTTCTCTTCTTTTGTTGTCTTTTGCAAGTCTTCATTATTACCTGCATCTGATTTAACTAACTCAAGAGGTTTTGCCTCAAGGTCTACAATTTTATCAAAGACAACATGCTAGGAATAAAATTTTCTCAAATTTTCTTTTTAAAAAATTTAAAATATTTTAAAAAAATCTTAAAAATTAAATATTGTCATTTGGGTTATATAAAAAAAAATTGAAATCATTTTACAACCCAAACATATCTACCACTTGGAACACCAAAATGCTTAATTTTACATTTATTTGAGGTATGACCCTTTTTCATACAATAAAAGCATGATATAAAGTTTGTGTTCCTATAAGTTGTTCTTTTTTCTACCCATGTTCTACGGGTTCTATTATTATGCTTATTTTTAATTTTAGGAACATAATTATTTTTAACAACCTTATTTTTATTATTTTTACTGCATTCTCCTAAGGTTGTGTTGTTTAGTAGTTTCTTAAAATTTTCACAAGAAGCACATTCATCACTACTAATAAATTTACCCTTTTCAAAAATTAAAACTTTATTTTTCAAATCTTTATTTTCTTCAAAAATATTTTCAAAATTTAATTTTAAATTTTTATTTTCTTCAAGAATATTTTCAAGTTCTGATTTTAAATTTTTATTTTCTTCAGAAATATTTTCAAAATTTAATTTTAAATTTTTAAAATTCTTTTTCAATTTCTTATGAGCTTTATCTAATTTTTCAGATTCTACAATTAAAGCAGCATAAGTTTCATGCAATTCACTTTCACTATATTGACTATAATTATCAAAATTGCTAGATGTACTTACTTGGCTTCTAGCGTCGTCGTCTGCCACTAAACAAATATATGTTTGCTCATTAGAATCACTCATACTTGATGTTGTGCTTGATGAAGAGCTTGAATCATACTCTTCCATGATCAATGAGTTGTTTTGAGCACACTTAAATTCATCTATGTCTTCGTGGGTTATTCTCAGCACTTCCCACATTTCTTGAGCAGTCTTACAGACATATATCTTGTAGAACTCATCAATAATTAAAGCAGATGAAATAATGTTACGAGCTCTTACATCGTATTGTGCTCTTATCTTATCTTCAAGAGTCCACTGATCACGAGGTTTAGGTTCCTGCATATTGTTAGTAGGAACAAAAGGACCATGCACAATAACTTCCCAAATATCAATATCAATAGACTCAATAAATATTTGCATTCTAACCTTCCAGAATGCATAGTTTTCACCTATGAATAGAGGTGGTCTATTGATAGAAGCACCCTTTGCAAAAGTTTGATATGATCTTGCCATTTGAATAACTATCAAATCGAGCTCTAATACCAATTGTCAAAACTGCTGCAACGGAATGGTTAGCGTGGAATAACAAACCAAGATGGGTTTTAATTCAAACGTGTGCCTTTTAATTTTTACTCAATTTATCTTACTACGCAAATAATAAATATAAATAAAAGAGTAAGGTTGAGAGAAATTTGCACAGATGATTTTTATACTGGTTAGAATCTTACCAATCCTACGTCCAGTCGCTTATCTCAAACCAAAATAAACAGTTCACTAATCACAAAACAATTACAAATTACAATCACAAAGAAACAAATTGTAAGAGTTTAGAAACCACCTCTCTTGATGCCACAAGAGATGAACCTGCACCTCCTTTGAGTCTTCACAAAGGATGAGACACCTCCTCCGAATACTTCACGAAGGATGAAACACCTCCTCTGAATGCTTCATGAAGGATGATTCTCTTCCACACACCTCCTTAGACGCACCAAGGATGAACCAGCTATTCCTCCGTCACCATAGCAGCACTTCACTGGCTCCACATATAAGAGTTTCCTTAGCTGAGCAAGAGCACACAATTCTCAACGAGTTCTGAGTATTTAAGCACAAGGGAAGAGTTGATGTTGATGGATAAAGAGAGCCTATTTATAGACTCAGCCAAAAACTCTTCAATTCTTCGTAACTGGCCATTTAACGCTTTTAATCGATTAATATTACTGTTAATTGATTAAATGAGTACAACAACTAGTTTTCAAAAACCAGAAAACTCCAACGGCTAGTTTTAATCGATTATTCTAAGAATTAGTTGATTAACTAATCGATTAAAAAAGGAATTAATCGATTATTCCCTTGCCAATTGAGTTTTCAGCACCTGTAACGTTTTAATCGATTAATACTTGGTTTAATCGATTAAAACCGTACATTTATGATTCTGAACAGCAAATATAAAATATGAAAGTACAAGAATCAAAACCTATTACAAATCTAAGTTCTAAGCAATAAAGTACAATTATTACAAAAGCTTTTAATAACAAAAAAATAAGTCTTCAAAGGATCTTCATGAATCTTCATTTCTCTTGACTTGATTTGGACATCATCAAAACTTCATCTTCATCATTTTGCTAACAACCTTGTCACTTTCCATAGTAACTTTTGATGTTCAAAGTGGATCATCAAAAGTAAAGCATGAATCCATATGTTTGATAAAATGAGACAGACTCATGTGGTTATAGGTCTAATTCTAGGCTCACTATGTATGTATTGTTTTTTGAGTTTATTATGACTGATAAAATGAGATTGAGTCTTGTGGTTATCTTTCACATTTTTCCTTTCATATGTATGTGTTGTAAGAATAGAAGAAAAAACTCATTAGTAAGAGCTGTTGGGGAAATTTTTGCAAGTTCTTCTCTAAAATGTTGACTCATGGAGAAATTATTATGATATTCTAAGGAGATGTTAAACATATATAGATATTCCTCAATTATGATGTATAACCTTTAATATTGTATAATTTATATATTTTTAATATTTTATGAACAATTACAGAGATGTAAAACATTGACATATATATGGATCGATCTCCATTTCCCCCTTTCTCTTTAGTTCCCTATAAAAAGAACTTTATAGAGTTAGACTAGATCTCTTCTCTCTAGTTCAGTTTTTCATGGTTCCTTTTTCTTCCTTTTAAGAGTTTCTTTAGAGTTAGATGGTTAATTTGTGTTTTAATAGTTCTAATTAGTTCTTGGAGTAATTTCCTTTTTCGGATTTTGCTGTGGATCCTGAGCACTGAATTATGGTACCTTTTGTAATTCTGTTTTTCAGTTTTAATGAAATTTTGAGTTTCTTTTTATTTTCATGTTCACTTTACATTTTCGTCTTTACATTTCTTCTCTTTATTTGATTTCTTGCAAAATCTTTACAATTCCAAGACAATCTTTACAATTGTAGAATTTACTTTTTGCCATGTATGATTTGTACTTGCATTTCGTTTTTCTACTTTCAGTTCAATTTTACTTTTGTTCTATTCTTGCCAATTAGAATTCCTGTTTCTTAGAACTAATTTTCCAGATTCTACAATCTTTGTTTCTTTTTTTTCTTGCTTGTTTCTTCAAATTGAATGTTGAGCTGTGCACTTTAGTGGTTTCATTATGGAATCCAAATACCCCAAAGTGGGATTTAATCACTAAGATGTCTTCTTGAGACACACTTTTGTTCAATATATATATATCATTTAGGATTACATTTTTTTTCATTCTGTGATTAGTTATTGCCTTAGAGTTTCTGTTAGCCATGCATTCTTTTAGTTCTTTTCCTTTGATTGCAATTTTATTGATTTTCAATACAGCACATTACAAGCATACCCATGGTAATTCTTGAACTCTTGTAAATTGGTTTTCATGTGACAAAGTCTAGTGCATTGTATTCTTCATTTGCATTGCATTATCTTTTATGTTCCATAAATTCTTGTATTATGTGAAGCAGTTCCTTAGGTTCAATTCTTGTTATTTGTAATCTTCTTTCCAAAGTCATGAATTCCTGATTTTAATTTAGGGAAATTGAATTGTAGACTTTGCATTTCTTTGTGGTTTCTAATCAGAAACTCATGGGACCCCAAAGAGGGCCCAATTGTTTCCAAAAGGTCTTTTTAAGGCAAGTTAATTCAATTCACCATATTAATCAAGAAAATTATTCTGGTTTTGTTGTGTTTCTTTACTGGTTTGTTGCAATTTTGAGATGAATAGAATTAGCCTTTGATTTTCTTAGTTACTAATTTGTTCCTTGATTATGATTTACATTCTTTCAAGTTTTGGTTCTTCTGTTCAAATTCATAAGCTTTAATTCTGTTAATTTCTGGCTTGCAATATGATTTCGTGACGTTGTGCATTCTTTATCTCTTTGTTTCTGATTGCTCTTTAGATCAATAACTTGCATTGCATCTCTCTTTTCTTAATTTGCATTCCATTAGTTCCTTAGCCTTTAATTTGTTTCCGAGTTACTCATTCTTTTAGATTAGTAGATAACATCTTCATCCTTCGTTGCATTCATCAATCTTAAATAGAAATTCTGCATTACCTCTTATGCAATTCTGTTTTCATAATCAAAGATCAAGTTCATGATTCTACACTCTTGCATCATTCTAGTTTAGGTATAATGCATCATTTAGATTTGTTTAGGTATACATGCATTTCCATTTAGCTTCTTTCCTTTTAATTTCCATTCCATTCTTTCCCCACTTTGCATTGTTTTCAATTTTAATTCCATAGGATCAACTTTACACTTATAATACTTAATATGCACCGAGTCCTTAGATTAATACCTTGCTTACCATTAGCCTACATTAGTGGGGAATTGAGTTTTGTTAGTCTTTTTGTGACCAAGAGATTCTCTTTCAATAGGGTTCCATTAATCTTCAAGAAGATTACATAAGTTTTACCTCTTCATGTTTACAATGAGTATTAACACCACTCTTGGTTCACCTAGTCAAGACGACTAGTCCGAGTTTAACCATTTCTAGTATACAAGTATTCTAACCACTTATAATTCAACCCTAGACAATTGTCGAGCTGTTTAATTCAACTAAGTTAAACACCAAGTGTTTTAATTATCTTCATAATGTACAACACAATGAGTGTTATGAGAAAATATAAATTGATAACTCTCAAAGAGAGATAAAAACAATACAATGAAATATGAGATTTTTCAAAGGTTCTTTCTCTTAGAAAAAGTATTTAGCTTCAAACGATATATGAATAGAGTAACAAGAAGCTCGTATATGCATTCAAGAGTTCATTATTGTATTCTTCTTATCTCCTCTTCAAGCTTTCATCTATTTATAACTTTTCTTGAGAAATGACTATTAAGCAAAGAGGTTGACTTCATGTAGTGTTGGTAACCTTTTTAGGTAAAAAGTCATACTCAAGTCTACTTTGCAGAGGTACAATGCTTTATCATAAATTTTAGCAAAACGTTGTACGATGTGTCAAATCAGAAGTCTTCAAGGGAAACATTGCCATAATGTTCTTCATATCTCTCAATGTCTTTATCTTGTATACAGTGATTCTGATCAAGTCTTTATACTTTTTGTTATATGCACAAATATCAAGAACAAGGTATATAAGCATCGAAACACTTTATCGTACATGCATTAAATATTTTAAACGTTGATAAATATTAAAATGTATTGCGTTTTCAAAACATTTTTTCATGTCAATTAATTAATAAATGCATCGTTAGTAAAGAATTCAACATATGATTATTAGAGGGTGTAAAACATGAGATGCTTACGTCAAAAGTTGTTTGAGATATGCAACGTTTAATGGGATTTTGTTCGATGATACAATTTTGCAAGATGTTTTCTTAATTAACATTGTTTGAGTAAAACCAATTTTTAGCTTCAAAGAGACACTTCTCTTTGTAAGACGCTTTTTGTAAAATGTGGTAAGTTTAGACGATATAAGTTTGAAAGTGTTATTCTATGATTCATTGCATGTCAAAGGATTCTAGTTGATAAATGTTCCCTCTCATTAGATGTTGTTTAAAAAACTTTGTCAATCAAACAATATAATCTAGAAAACGTTATTGTGAGCTTGTTTATGTCTAGAAAAGATGTTCCATAATATATTTCTCTTAGACGTTATATCTTTAAAACAATATTTCATTCAAAGTGATATTTCGTTTAATGTTTTTTTTAAACTTCAAAACCTAAGTTGCTAGACAGTCTAGTCTCTAGACGAAATCTTGTCTTAACAAAGGCTACTTTGGGCCCTCACAAAGAACTACGAAATCCTTGAGTCAAGAGGCATTGAGGAAGTTGGAGTTCCAAATGAAGGAAAGACTAAACCAATGCATGATTGTTATAGAGCAACGCTTCATGGAACGCTTCTAGCAACAATAAGAAATACAAAGAGCACTTGAAGAAAGACTTAAGTCTATGCCCAATAGAAGGACAATCTCCCCACTAAAGATCCAACAAGACGTCATGTGAACACCAAAGGCTCATGCTCTATTATAGATCATATTGATTACACTTGTTAATATGAGTTATTGGTTGATAAAGATCCCTTACATGTATTGGTCGTAGGACGACATCTTGCAAAAGGGCAAACTGTTCATGGTGCTCTTTTATTGCCCTATTACGAGCATGTGACAATTGATGAAGTCTAAGACCCCACACTCAAGTGTTTGTGCTAACTTCTGAAATCCATTTCATGGGGGAGGCGTTAGGCACATTTATGTATTAAATACTATTAGATAATTTAATGTTTGAAATGAATTTCATTTTTTTAGTTTAATTGAATTTGTATATTTAAGGCTATATTAATTATAAATTGATTGGATGAGATTATAATATAAGAAATTGATTGTAAATTGATTGGATGTCAAATGCAATAATGATTTTTTTTTTCTGAAAAACATATATTCTGATGGATAAATAATTACTTGTCATAATATATTCGACATATTATTATAGGTGAAAATATTTACGTCACAAAATATCACATATTATAACAAGTAAATCCAATTACGTCATAATAAATTTGTCATATAATAAGTGAAAATATCTGTCATCAAATCACAGTTATAATAAATTACTTTTACTCGTAATAAAAAAACAATTTCTACACTAAAGTTAACGTCAACTTTTTTTTTCGATATCAAATTAACTTTGGCTGTGATGTCAAAATTTGAACAAACATCAAAGATTGAAAATTACAAAGTAAAAACTGGTTTATATATAATACTTATTTTGTATTAAAAAACACCCTAATTTTACTTGATGGAAATTAAAATTAAAGATGACAAGAAAAATACTGATCATTAATCTATTTTAAACATTTAAAGCTCTTTTCACAGTGCTCTCTCCTAGCGAATGGTTAATATTTCATGACTAATTCGGTTAAAGAAACCATTATATTTAAAAAGAAATTAACAAGTTTCTTATATACGTACTGATTAATGTCTTAATTATAATAACATTATTAGAATGTTTCTATTGTAAAATGACTTGTACTTTAGATGAATACGGAAATAACATGTCACAATAATTTAACTTGAGTCCAATTTAAAATCAATTTTACAGCTTAAACTGATCCATCAATATTCTAATTGAACTAACGAATAATACAGATAAAAACACACTTTATCCTATAAGAAATTATTATTTAATTAATGAAACATTTTTTAAATAAAAAAGTGACGCATCCCACATTGTTTTGCATGTCATGTCATGCATTCCCATTCATCAAAATAAAAACATTGACCACATAATAAATTTTGTAAATTTCATTCCACGATAAAATTGACCACAAGAAAAAAGAAAAGTAGAGTAGAAAAATATGATATTTTAAAAGTGCAAGTTTCCATAGGAAAGGACAGAAGATATATTATTATAATTGATTGTTAATGATTTTAAAATTATGACATCCTTTGCATGACGTGAATTCACCTACTTGCCATGAATGCTCAACCACCAAAAAACAGTCACACTCAACCTTGCATAATCCAAGCCATACACAGCTCATACACTCATCACACCCGAACAACTTTGTGTTTCAATTTAATATAAATTACTTCAATAATAACAATAAACTTTTTTACATATTTTTTCATAATTTATTACGTTTTCTTACCATGTTATTTATTCATATCATTTTTCATAGCAAAAAAGATAAAATCATTATTACTCAGAGTGAATATACTTTGATTGGTTAAGTCAGAAAATTTTTTTAAGTAGATCTTTAGTAATTTAACAATAAGTAAAAATGAGTTTATCTCGAAATTAAGAATGAAAACGGATCGGGTTGGATATGAATAGTGTCTATTCGTAACCCAATCTGATAAAAAAAAAATCATCCTTTACCTGACTTGCTACTCGTACAGATATCTGCTTAAAAAATATCCGCAGATATTTTAAACTCACGGATACCCGTAGATACTCGTAAATATTTAAAAAGAATATATATTTTTATAAATTATTAAAATAAAATTTAAATAGAATTACAAAAAATATAATATAAATTAAATTAAATATAAATTAAAATTTAATTTTAATTAAATTTAACCTTATAAAATATAAATTAATGTTAATTTTAATTAAATTTAACTTATTAAAATATAAATTTTTCTTTTAATTTTATGCGAGTAGCGGATATCTGCGGGTATGGATAGTATAATACTCGTATCCGACCCGTTTATAAACGGGTATTAAAATACTTGTTACCTGCGGATTGCGAATAGTAAATATCCACGGGTATCAACTATCCGCCACGAATTTTATCCGTAAATATTCACGGGCGCAGATTTTTTTTGCCATACCTACCCCTAATTATAGAATTTATAACAATCTCACCGATTAATCTACCTCTTAATGATTATTAATGTAGACCCTAACCACTTAACACTAGTAATTATAACATTAATTACAATTTAACCCTGCTCAACAGTTGGCGAGATTGAACGACCGTATTGAACGGCCATAAAACACTTTTTATCACATCAACCACTCGGTCCTTTCTATCCAATTCGTCACCGTATCCGTTCGATCCACTATAAGTACATACTAACACTCATGTTACTTACTTATTTGGTTTAAGAAGTTTAACAGTGTAGTTTCTCAAAGCAATTTTTCAGCCTGTGTTTATGGAAATAAGAAGATAGGAAAAGAAATAAATTAAATAGAAGATAGATAAAACGAAGAAAGAAAAGTGAGACTAATAAATAATTGTGTTTTATCTTTTTCATTTTCTTTAAAAATTATTTTAAAAAATCTGGTGGATTTATTGTCGTAAGTGTTAACATTGCAATTTTGCTTAAGTGTTTTAAACAATTTTAAACAAAATGTAATTAATAGAAAAATATAAGCTAATCATTTGGAAGGAGACGAAAAGATAGAAAAAATTTCTGATACTAATTAAATTTATAATATGTTATGATCAAGTCAAATATATCTTTGCATGATACACCACTAAAAAAGAAAACAAAAACATGTATTTATTTAACAAGGCATACAGGTTTTATATTAAAATAATATTTTCTTCTCGTTGTTTACACAATCAAATAATTAAACACTATATTTTTCTCTTTCACTTTTCCATTATTTTTTTCAATTCACCCACTTTAAAATTATTTGTTTTTAATTTTTTTAAATTTCTTATCTTACCTTTTTTATTTTTTTATTTATACTCTCTCGTCCAAGCTATACATATTTTTTCTCACTTTAATTCCCCAATATTAACTAAATAACTCCGTGATAAATTCAAATACACATAAAAAAAATATAAAAGTCCTTAAAAATAATAAAAAGTGTATCCTAAACCCTAGAAATGATAAATTTATGTCAGATCCTTTCTCTAATAGCTCATATATTCATATTTAATATTTGAAAAATAATTCTTACAACTTACTTTTTGTAAAACTTTTTTATATAATTAAATTTTTATTATATTATTTATGTTTTCTAAGGACTGTGATTATATTATGTTTCTTTTTTTTTCGTTGGTCAATCTGATTGATCATCTTACTAAGACACTTCCAAGTATTTGGTTAAGACAAATTGCAATAATTTTAAAAGTATTAAATATTTTACTAAAACATTATATTCATAAATCTTTATATGAGTATGAGTCTTCACTTTAATTTTATCTTATGCTATTCTCTGTTTTTTTTCTTACCCTTCATTAGATTTTTCTTATAATTATGTTTTCTTATAGTAAAATTTTCAAATATTTCTTACAATCGCAATTACAAAACTTATGACATTTGATCAAGTTTACATCTAAATATTTCTATGAAAAAAGAAGAGAAGAATACAATAAAATATAAAAGTTTTCTCATAATTTTCAAATTTTTTATTTTAAGTTGTGTATACACAAATTTAAGTTGTATGGTAAAGAGGATGCTTCTAGAAGTTTGTTGAACATAACACATATTAAAATTGCTAATTAAGGTTAATCTTGGCCAATTCATACACATGTGCATGGTTGTTTATTATAAAATGATTTGGGAGAAGAGGTTTTGCACTATTCACTTTATATTTTAAAGCAATATGTCATATTGTGTATTAATCTATTAAGCATGAATTTGGAAGTAGTAGAAACAGGAACATAGACAGAGTAATTGCATATTTTACTTTGAAAAAACCTTAAAACTGTGTACGACTTTGCGAGGTGTAAGAGATTTGAAACAGAGAAGAAAAACATTGAAATTACAGACAGGAAAATAATAGTCAAACATTACCGGTGGCGCCGGTCAACGGTTGATAAACCTCTCTCTCTAAAGCTCTCTCCTTCTCTCTCTTGCTGGGTCTTTGAATTATGTGGAGGAGCTTCTTGGGTTCTCTCAATTTTTACCTCATCTGGGTCTGACCGAAAAGGCTGAATTTTATTTTTTTTGTTTTCAGGGAAAAATTTCTGCTTTTCCATTTCTGGGTTTCCAAGCTTGGTTTAGAAAGAAATGGCAGTAAGTTTTTTTTTTTTCTATTATATTTTCTTTTTCATTTTGGTATGGTTTGGTTGTGTTTCATGTGTGTGTGTGATTGCTGTGAAAATTGTGGAGAAGGGTAAGGGAATCTCAGCTTGGTTTCAATTTCTTACAATATTATGGTGTGTATCATCCTGTGTTTGGTGAAGTTTTTCTTCTTCACTGTTCATCTTCTCAAGCTTTGATATGGTTGACCAAACTTAGGGGCTTGCTTTTTTTGGTCAACTCTTTGTCTCTCCACACACAAATCAGCCATTAGCAGCTTCATCTTTCTGCATCTTGGAAGCATATGAAGCAATAAAGTCAGGATCTTATTGTGTGGAGTTTTTTTTTTTTTTCTTTTGTTTGCTTAGTCCGGTAGTTTCTTAAATCATGTTTCGTTAACAATTTGACAGCGTTGTGATTACTGAATGGAGGCTTGTTTCAGTTCTGACTTATTCTTTGTACGGCGTGGATCATGTAACTATACAGTGAAATTTGCTGTTTGATGTGTTTGAGACTTGTTAGTATTGTTTTGGATGAATCTAAATATGACAAATTGAGGTTCTTTTGCGATGATTCCACGTTTAATTTATAGAAATAAAGCGTATGAATTGCAGTGTTCACTTTAGAATTTGTTGCATTGGATTTGTACTCTTTGTTTTTCTGACTTACAAGGGAATATGCACTTGGGTTTTGGTGTCTAAATGGTTACATCAGTAAGTGTTACGTACGAAATGCATATTTTTTCTGGAGATAAGATCTGCAATGTTAAATGGTATTGTATGTTGAGCAGTTAAGCGCAAAAAAGAGTTAAAATGTCAGTTCTATGGTTGCCATTGAGTTGAGTTTAGTTAAAGGCCGGTCTTATATATGGTTAGAAAGTGATTCTATAATAGTGGTTACTTCCTTCGGTAACCCTAATATTGTTCCTTGGTGTTATAGCAGGAGATGGAAGCACTGCATAGCTATGAGTAAATGTTTAACTTTTAAAGTTTTAAGTATTGTTAGAGAAGGGAATAAATGTGTTGATAGTCTTGCAAGCATTGAGGTGGATTTGAAGCAAGATTTCACTTGGTATGAAAATATACCTGTTTGTATTAGTCATGACTTTTTTAGGAACAAGTTTGGATTACTTGTTGTATAGAATTTTCTGATTCCATGGGTTTTGGTTTGGCTCTCCCATGCTTGTTTGTATTCTGTTTCTGTTTCTTTATACCCATCCTCAGCAAGCATATGATTGTTGAGGGTTGAGGTGCTAACCTAGTTGGATGTCATTCCCTTATAGTGATGTTATCTTGTTGCCTTTTCTGAAAAAAAGGATGAGTATACTGCTGTTGCAAAACCAGTCCTAATTGTTATAATTGATTAATTAATTGTCATTGCCTAATTGCATTTTGGTTCTTAAATTTAGATTCAAGAGCCCATTTCCTCAAAGATCAACATGAACTAAATGTGGAGTTGGTCTACATGTTATGTTTAACAAGTCACATTTTTAATTTTATACATTTCAGGTGTTAAAAACCAAGGACAAGATACACAACAGCTTGTGTCCAATATTTTTTCTTGATAGTTAAATGGTGCACAGAAATAGGATAATTTGATAGCTCTTACTAAAATATATCTGAACAATCTCGATTTTGGTGTGGTATGTTAAGGGGGGCCAAATACTGATTTTATGACTTTTTAAGGAATTAAAATAGTTGTGATTTTTATGGTCGAATACCATAAATTCCCTGCTAGAGTTTAGCAAAAGGAGTAGAAAACATTATTTTAAGATTTATTTGGAAAGAGAGAAATGAATTTCAGATATGGATTGACATTTATGAATGCCAATTTTCCGCTTTCAGCTGTTCTATCATTTTCATGTTCCAAAGCCCTATGTAGCATACGCTTTAGGAGGTCATCAAGAAAGTTATTAGAAAGCATTATGGAAACAAGGATGTGTATGAATAAGTTGTCTTTTGATATGTGATGACATTTCTTGAGAAGTAGGAACTTGTCTTTGACAATAGACAAAAGGGAATTCACCTTGTACATTTATATGACAAGCCATAATACATGTTTGTATAACTTGTGTTAGGACATGGAAGGTTTATGAAAAGAGAAAGAGAGTAGAGAAATAAGAAAGAGTACTTAACTGTTGAGCAGTTAAGAGGGGGAGGGAAAAGGTCTATATAAGGGACCTCTTTTGTAGTTTCAGTCAGTTAGACATTTGTTGATTTGTTGACCGGTCTTTGCACCTGGTGAGGAGGTTAAGCATGGACTCTTTTGTATTCTTGTTTCTTTGTTGTGAATACACACCCATTATTCATCCCATATTGTGCGGTGCTTGTTTCTGTGTGCGTAAGAGTGTGAGTGAGTTAGAACCCTTACCCGAATCCCTAACAAAGTGGTCCGACCTGCCGGATCCTGTGCGGGTGAGAACGCAAACGATGGAGGGAAGAATGAATGTTGTTGAAGGGCGAATGGAACACCTTGAAGTGGCAGTAGACGGGTTGAAGGCGGAATCAGCGGCGAATCGACAAGACTCGATAGCGATGCGGAAAGATATTCAAGAACTGATACGATTGATGGGTGTGCGATCCAAGCAAACCGAGGAGAGCTCCGACAGGAGTCGCGGTTCAGTCAATGATAATAGGGGTGGCTGGTGCGACGACGCAGAAGGAGAAAGAGATGTGGAGCGTTCAGAGAACCCACCCAATTGGAGGCGAAGGGTAGAATTACCCACATTCGAAGGACCCGACCCTCTTAACTGGATTAACCGGGCAGATAAGTTCTTTGAAATACAGAAGGTGGTGGAGGCGGAAAAGGTCGAACTGCGCATATTAGCATGGAGGGAAGCGTCAGTTATTGGTTTAAGTTCTGGAAAGATAAAGCGAGCGATAGATTGTGGGAGGGGCTTAAGGAGGCTTTGTTGATCAGGTTTGAGAGTCGACATCGTGGCGACATTTTTGAGAGGATGGCAGCGATAAGGCAAACAGCCACCGTGGAAGAGTAAGTGCGGGATTTCGAAGCACTGGCCGGGCAGACGAAGGCGTTTTCGGACCACCAGTTGTTGGGATATTTTCTGGCGGGCTTAAGAGAGGAATTGAGTTGCCAAATACAACCACACGACCTACGAAATTTAATGGCGGCAATGAAAATTGCGAGGGATGTCGAAGATGCTCTACGCGGGTTAGGACTGAGTGGTTGGACAACACCTAAGAATTCTCAGTCGTGGGTTCGATCGACGGGAGTAGGGGTGATTGTGGTGACAATTGAACCGACTAGGAGTAACCCAGTGAGAGCAGCTGTGACCGAGAGTGTTAGGTCAGTGAGGCGAGACACCGCGACAGGGAGTAGTGCAACGAGAGGAGGAGTTCCTGGGGGTAGCGATAATCGAGGAAGGACTTCGCGAAACCTGCCCTACCCAGAGTTTCTGAAACGAAGGGAAGAAGGGAGGTGTTTTCGATGTGGGGGACCCTTCAGTCCTGGGCATCAATGCCTAGAGAAGAGTTTACGGGTAGTGTTATTGGCGGAAGACGAAGAGGGAGATGTCGAAAAGGAGGGGGTTGAAGCGGAGCTGCAGCGAATGGAATTATCAACTTTCTCGGTCGGCAGGCTTTCGCAACCTAAAACATTGAAGCTGCAGGGAACCGTAGGAGAAAAGGAGGTATTGATACTCGTAGACAGTGGCGTAAGCCACAACTTTATCAGTAGAGGATTGATGGAAGAGCTGAGGCTAGTTCAGGAAGACACTCCTCCGTGTCAAGTGAAATTGGGGGATGGATACAAGAAGACAACCAGAGGGTGTTGCCTCAGGGTGGTAGTCAATACGGGGGAAATCAAAATCATCGAAAAATTCTATTTGTTTGAGCTGGGGGGAGTAGACATGATCCTCGGAGTGGAATGGCTGGCCAAGTTGGGAAAGATCACCCTAAACTGGGGTGAGTTAACCATGTCATTCAAACAAGCCGGGAGGAAGGTGGTCATTAAGGGGGATCCAACACTGGAAAGGAGGGTGGTCGAACCTGAGGCTCTAATGAAAATGAATTTAGTGGAAAACTGGGCCCCGATTTGGAGTTTGGAGTACAAGGAACAAGGACGAGAAGATGGTGGGGTACAGAGGTTAACAGAGGAGAAAAAAGAGGAGATAGAGCGAGTCCTTGAGAAGTATGAGGAGGATTTTAGGGAACCCCAGGGGTGGCCGCCTGACAGAGATGACAGCCATCAAATCACATTAAAAGATGGGGCAGATGCTTTGTCCAGAAAGGAAAGGGAAGAAATGAAGGATGCGAGCCTGAGAAGAATGCAGGAATCGACCGGTCGGGGACTGCCAGAACCGAACGGGAGAGGACGTTTGGAAGCAAAGGTGAGAGGTCGACCAGAACCGAACGGTCCAGGGCTGCTAGAATTGAACGGTCAGGTGCTACCGGACTCGAACGACAGAGGACAGAAGGAACCGAACGGTCCAGGAGGGGTAGATCAGTGGGAGAGCAACATGAAGAAAAAAAGGGGGAATGAAGGCCTCGGAGGTGGAGAAAGAATCAAGGGAGATGACGAGACCCGACTGGAAGGATTGCCAGGAGGTTATAAGGGAAGATTAGTCATCTCGGCTAAACCAGAATGGATTCCGAAGTTAATGGCCGAGTTTCATGCGACTCCAACAGGGGGCCATTTAGGTATGTACCGTACCTACAGGAGGGTGGCGCCATCCTTATATTGTTACGGCTAGAGAATGCAAGGATCCACCTGGTTTTTTCGTGTGTCTCAGCTTATACTGGTCTTGGGAGCGAGAAAGGGGGAAAAGGAGTTGCCAGCATATTGGCAAGAAGGAGGGGCCAATAATGCAACTTGGGAGGATAGGATAACAATGCAAGAGCAGTTTCCCGTGTTCAACCTTGGGGACAAGGTTGATCTTTAAGGGGGAAGTAATGTTAGGACATGGAAGGTTTATGAAAAGAGAAAGAGAGTAGAGAAATAAGAAAGAGTACTTAACTGTTGAGCAGTTAAGAGGGGGAGGGAAAAGGTCTATATAAGGGACCTCTTTTGTAGTTTCAGTCAGTTAGACATTTGTTGATTTGTTGACTGGTCTTTGCACCTGGTGAAGGAGGTTAAACTCCTGGACTCTTTTGTATTCTTGTTTCTTTGTTGTGAATACACACCCATTATTCATCCCATACTATGCGGTGCTTGTTTCTGTTTGCATAAGAGTGTGAGTGAGTTAGAACCCTTACCCGAATCCCTAACAACTTGTGAGTCCATAAACGGATAAGTGATTACAGTGACAAGGTTTTGATGATTTATGAGGAAGAAAGCAAATTGAACTTGTACATGTACAAGGGAGTTTATTTTATTTATCATCTCATTGTTTTTCCCAACGTGTTTCTCATCACAAAGCATTTAGGTTTGGAGTTGCTTTTAATGTCTAGGTCAGATCAAGATTTTTCCATACATTTTGTACTAAATTGTAAAAGATTGGAAAATTGTGATAATCATGTATTGTAATTTGCAGTCAACAATGACTTATTTTTTGTACAGTAACAGTTACTTATTCAGATAAGTATGTAGATGTACCATGACTAGATAAGATTACTAACATACAAAGAACTTTGGCAACAAAATTTTCCGATTGCTTCTGTTTTTTTTTTTTTATTTCATTAAAAACACATCTGAAATCATGTTTGAGCCAAAATGGCCATACATGAAACGGATAATTACATAAACATTCCTTCATGGGCAGAGGAGCAACTTTTGGCCTTAGCATTTGTTTATCTAGAGTGCTACACGAATTTACACTCTGTTTGGATAAGGAAAGAAATAACTAATATGAAAAAAATAGAAGAAAAGAGATATCATGAGAAAAAAAACAGTAGATCTTTAAGTTGTCTGCATTAAGAAAAAAAGATAAAGAAGAAAAGTTGTGTTCTTCCTTTGCTTGTTTGGTTTGATGGAAAAGTGAATAAGAAGTTTCTTTACATATGATGACATTTATACCCTTTCTTTTTCATATTTCTAAAATAATATATAATATGTTATATGAAATTGTCATTATATGAAAGTGTAGATTGTTATTGTTGAAGATCTCACATCATTTAGAGATATAACAAAATTATAGTATATAAATGAGTGCAAATCTTAGCTTATAACATAATTTTGTGAGATTAAGGTAGAGTTAAAGTTCATTTTCTAAAAGTTATCTTTGTCACATTATTTCTTTTCTTGGGCATGTGATAAGAAAATTATGCACAAAACCCAGTGTTTTCTCCTTGTTTGCTTTGCTTTTTTCCTTACTAACAACAACCAGTGAAAAGCACTACTTTGCTATTTGGCTGCTTCTTTCCTGCTTTAGTGTATGCACTAATGCATTCTATCAAATAAAGTTATGTGAATACCATAAGTTGGTCTTATTGGGAATGCCTGACCTTATACAGTATTTCTGGAGGAAGTGCAAAAGGAACTTCTAAACTCAATTAGATTGTTCCTTTTATTTAAGTTGTGAGTGCTTGGGCTGTTACTTTGGTACCCGGTTGGAAGCTATTGTCTCAGATTGAAGATTGTGCTTTATATTATAGTGGAGATAGCATATTTTGGAGTGTTATCCTTTTAATTTTGAGATTGAGTTTTCTTTGAGATTTTATCCCTTTATTCCATGATACTGGAAGATTTGGTGTGATCTACACCAGCTTGCTTAAAGGGTAGCAGTTACCTGACGTTGCTGATATCGTTGATAATCAATTCTGTGGCCTTACCTGACAGTAACAATGTGTATCCCCTTTAGCATTGAAACAAAAGGAGCATTACTACTTTTTGGTTGTTATTTGCTTTGCTAATGATTCTGATTCTTGATTATGAGTAGGGATAGGATATTTTCTGGTGTTTATTTATTCAAACTTTGCTTGACAAGCTTTTCTCAATGTGACACTTCTGCAGCAACGTTCTCATGTACCCAAATTTGGCAATTGGGATAGTGGAGAGAATGTTCCTTATACAGCATATTTTGACAAGGCCCGGAAAGGCCGAACTGGTGCAAGAATAATAAATCCAAATGACCCTGAAGAAAATTCTGATTTAGGTCTTGATAATCCATCATCTGAGCAACTACCTCCATCCAAACCCAGAGTTAGTTCAGAGGATCCATCTGGAAAGGGATCACTGCCTTTGGAAGATGATCCTAAGCATTTCATTGACTCTCCAGCTCGTCATGACAATGTAAGCAATAGGACTAGCAGCAGAAGCCACGGAGTAACTTCTGCAGATAACCGTAGAAGACATTCTACGCAAAGTGTTGGGTCCGAGCACAGCATTGACCGTTCTCCACTTCATCGCCAGGCCAGACCCCCTGGCAGAGACAGTCCCCAATGGGAACCAAAGAATTCGTATGACAACATCCAGGGAACACCAGGGAGATCTCGGTTAAGACAGGCTAACAGGGGAGATGAAACAGTTAGTTTCCTTTTCTGCTTCCTTTGTTTTACCATGCATGGCTTGATAAAAAGAAATAGAAATTTTGTACATGTAGTAAGTAGGCCAAAATAGTATTCATAAAAATTTGGTCCTTAACTAGATCTATTGGCATTATGTGATCAATGTATCAATGTAGTCAACCTCAGGGATTAGGATCTCTTATTGTTAAAAGGCAGCTCAATGTCTGAGGGTCCAAATTTTTTCAATTACTTTTTCTTTCTGTATTTGTGTCTGCAGAGACTCTGTTTCCCACAAACTCACCTAGTTGGATAAGGCCTTTGTTGTTGTTTCTTCTATAGTACCAAAAATTTGACCTTGTTGGTGAGATTTTCTTTTGGTGAAACACCATCTTTATGATTTTGACATTCTGACAATGCAGCCAGATAAAGGTGCAGCTGTTCCTAAGTTTGGTGACTGGGATGTGAACAACCCAGCCTCAGCAGATGGCTTTACACACATTTTCAACAAAGTGAGGGAGGAGAGACAGGGAGGGCCGACACAAGTTCCGGGCACGCCTAACGATAGATCACAACATAACAAGGGCCAATTCGCTGATGACAAAGTCCAGGTACATCTGCTACACCTGACTTACAGTGAGATATTAGAGATTTGTTTGAACGAGCTTCTCCATAAGTACTTCTAGATGAGAAAAATAAGAAGAAAAAGTGAAATGATCTCTTTCACCAGTTAAAATTAGTTTATGTACATGTTAGAAGTAAAAATGTATAAGAATCCGTATGAGAGAGTTTCTACATATAAAAAAAGATGATTTTAACTTTTGTTCTTATTGTTCTGTTTTAGAAGTACTTATTCCAAACAAACCTTAGATGTGTTAGTTTTGAGTTTCCACATACTAATGCTCATCTTCTGCCATTTCTTGCTTCTTCAGTGTTGCTGCTTTGCCTGGGGCAAAAAATGATTTCTTGGACTTGAAGTGTGAATGATATTGTGGACAGCAATGATGTTAAAGATACTTTTGTGAATGGTCATGAGGTGTGTGTAGTTCTTGTACATATCCAAGGCTCTATCTCCGGAAGAAGACATCAATGAAGTAAATTTATTGCAGCTACTTTGTGCCATTTCATTTTCTTTTTGTTTCTTTCTAATATTCAACAAGATTGTGTTGCTCTTATGCAACTCTGCTCTCTGCATGCAAGATTGTGATTTTTCTTTGTCCTTTTTGCTCTTATTGAGCCTTCTGTTGTGCCACTGTTATGCTTTACAATTCAAATTAACTGTATGTACCTGAGATATAGAAGGAGATTGGTTATATAATTCTTTTCCATTGAATTGATGGGTTGTGACTTGAGTTCTATTGTGTATATGTTAGAAGTTATCACAAATTCAGATTAATCTCATACTTTGATGAATCCAAACCACTCCTAATTGAAAATTTTCTAGTCAGAATCAACTTGTGTATAAATTAACTTTAATTTCTAGAAATTTTATTTTCTTTTATTTCTCTCTCTTTAAACCAATCTTAAAAAAAAGTATATAAGCAATCCTTTAATGTTATTAAGTTCATATTCTATTTTAATGTTTCACCTATTCAACATAATAGTCCCCCTTTGATTACTCCATAAAAGTTTTTTCTTTCTTTCTAATAATGTTTTTATATTTCTTGAGGAAATTTATTCGTCTTTAACAGTATATAATAAGATTTGGTGTGTATTTTTTTTTTTCAAAATTGCTTTTATGTATAATTATTTCTTCAATATATACAACATACAGTCATTAATTTTCTTGTACCCTCTTATTAATTTTTTATTTTTTCAATATCTCTTACACGAAACAAACATAATAAATAAATAACGTATGCTTTATTTTTTGAATTATAATATATAATGATAACTCATTAATTTTTTTTAAATTTTAAAAACTGAAAATATTTTTTTCCTTTGTTTACATAACAACATTCATTTTTCTAGGTTGGACAATACTTCGAATTTCTTAAGAATTTATTGTGTAATCTGAGAATGATGGTATAATTTGAAGTGTCTTTTTAGAAAGTTTGACTTAAAATTATAAAATCCATACTTGATTCTAAATGCATAATCTAGAAGTGACTTCGTATATTATGTTTGATTGTGTAATTTAAAAAGTCAGAAGTTAATTTTGCCTTGTATTTTTTGTATTTTGGAAGTCAAAATTTATGAATTGCAAAATAGAAGTTGAAAATGACTTAAAAAATGCTATGGATTGTGTTAATCCAAAACACAACAAAAGTATATTTTTCCTTCCAGATTGTTTAATCCACAATTTTTCCAAATTTTCACTTCATCTTAAATAATGAGTTAAAATCAAGAATGATAAAATGGATTAACTTGGTTTGTTTAAGCCTGGTCTATATCTATTAAAAACAGGTCAGATTGATTTGTTAATTGAAAACTGCTAAGTTGTCGAATTAACCTGTTTTTTTTATTTTGTCATCAAAAGTCTAATATCATATGGAAATGAATTGAAATTTTTTATTTTGTTACATGAAAACATGATAATGTCGAACTATCAAATTGATTTTGAGTTGAAAAAGGTTGTCATTCAACCTATTTTAGATCTTGACTTTGGTTGAACTGTATCAAACCTTAATCGGGTTGTCAGGTTGTGTTAATATGAAGTATTGTGGTGTATGATTAAATTTTTTTAATGAAGTTGAGGTGGTAGGATGACTTGATTGACTTGTGTGATTGGCCTGAGTTGGTTCGAAGATTAAAAACATTATTCCGACTTAATTTTTTCTCTGGATCACTGAGATGACCACATGACTTAACCATTTTTACGATCCCTAGTTAAAATCTACCCTTTAACACCTCCACCTCTTATGTGAGATATCCAGTCTTACCAAAAACCAACTATAGTAAGCCTATTCCATTGTCATATAATAAAATAAGGGTAACATGGATATTTTATATTTGTAAGCCTATTCCATTGCCATACAATAAAATAAGGGTAATATGGATATTTTATATTTTGTTTGGTGCAGATGAAAGTTATGGGGTGTAAAACGCTAGGTTCAAATTACACCATTCGACCCAATCCAAACAATGACAAATCTAACCGTATTAAGCCAATTCCAGCCCTAACTATTTTCCTTTCAAAAATTGAATAAGGGCGTTGATCCCTATACCTCCACGATTTTCGCCCTCCACTTTTCCATTCCACTTTTATTCCTTCTTTTTTTTATTTATATTCCTATTTTTTATTTATATTCCTATTATACTCTTAAGTAAAATTTATTTTATAGTTTAATTTTAATTCCAATCTCTTACTATAAAAATCTAATTTTTTTCTCACGTTATACTTTCTGCTCTTTCTCTCGTTTCTGTTTCATTATTGTGTTTATTGTTTTTTTCGAATTCTTTGTGCTCTTTTTCTTTCACTGTGAGGAATCCTGGCGTGGTGGAAGGAAAGTTGCAACTGTGCAGAGTTCATCTTCTCCGTGATCGTGTTTGAAGGCGTGGTGGTTGAAGGAGAAACGTGCGCGGCGGAGGTACGTAATTCACTGTTAAACGGATGTGCAGAGTTCGTCTTCTCCGTCGATGGATATCGACATCCATTTCAGGGCCAAACGGATGTGCGACATCTGTTTCAAGGCTTGGACGTCTTCTTCCTCCTACGCACACAGAACACAGAAACCTCAAAAGAAAACAGCGCACACAGAACACATAAACCTCAAAAGAAAACAGAGCAACAACACAGACCAGAAATCAACAACAGACACAGACCAGAAATCAACACAATCTTAAACATTATATTACATACATTTAAAAAAAATGAAGGAAGAAACGAAAAGAAACTAACTTCTCGAGGCATAAACGAACGAAGCAACAACCACCGTGCCGCACCTCCGCACACACCCACCACACCGCCACCCGTCGCACACACGAAAAGCTAAAAGCACCACACACAAAGGAAGAGAGGATTGGGAGGAGGATTGGGAGAGTTGAAAAGTTTTAAAAAATGAAACTTGGGAGCGTGGGGTGAGAATCTGAAGGGGAGGTGGAGCTGCTATGGAAGTCTGTCAAAGTGTCTGACTGAAGTAGAAAGTAAAAAGTTAGGTTAGGGTAACTTAGGTAAATAGGATTAAAAAAGTAAAAACAAAAAGTAAGAAAAAGTTATTTTCGTATTTAAAGAAAAGTTAAAAAAAATTAGGGAGGTGGAGGATGGAAATGGAGAGGTGGAGGAATGAACGCCCATTGAATAATTGTTTCAAATTTCAGAATAGTTTGTTTTAGATGGGCTAAGCCCATACTTTGTCAAGGAAAACATCGGCCTGAAACGAAAAATTTTCATGTCTACTATCACTGTTCCATATCTATAAAAGAATAACGCCAAACTTTTTGGTAGAAATAAAAAAAGGATGGAAGGATATAAGGAAATATAATATTCAGAATATATATATATATATATATATATATAAAAAACTCAATATAAAATATTTTGTTCGGATAGAAATAAAATATTTTCAAAGATTCCATATTTGTTTGGATATAAACCATCACTATGAATTACATACAAAATATTATATACGAATTAAATCCAAATATAAATCAGGTATTATATACGAATTTTTATATATGTTAAAATTCGTATATAAATTATATATATAAAGTTGGTGTATAGTGATGGGAAATTATCCAAAGATATATTTGTATATCATATTATCCGTATGCAGTTAGAACTAAGTTGTTAATTGCAGATATTATATATGGATGTGGGAAATAATTTGAAAAAAAAATGTTTTTCTGAATAATTGGATGTTGGAGCTGCATATACTCTTCTCTCGGGTCCTCGAACCCTCTTCTCTCGAGCCCTATCTCTCGAACTCTCTTCTTTCGAGTCTTGTCTCTCGAACCCTGTATGTCGAACCCTAACTACAATAATATTATATACAGACTTTTGTCCGTATGTAATATGTATATAACCAAGTATTATATATGAATTTTGAGTCTTATATACAGATTTTAGTTGTATGTAATTCAATTTTTCTTTGTAATGCATTTTTATTCACTAAACTAAAGTGAAATTCGACTTAGAAAAAATGAGACTCATAATTAGAAATATAGATGGAAAATAAGAAAAAATGGAGGAAATCGATTGCATTCGAGGGAGAAAAAGAAAATTATGAAAAGCATGCAACTCTTTTGTTTATCATATGTGGAACTTGTTTCTTTTATTTTTCACTTAAAATAATTTATAAATTAATGTTTTAACTCTATTTTATTTATCATGATAATCCTAATCCTTCATTTTCCACTTAAAATAATTTTAAATTATTTTAAAATCATAATACTTTCGTTCGTATAGTTTTCATTCCGAAGAGTATATTAATATTCTAACAGTTAATTACCTACCCATAAGGTTTCAACGCTTAGTGCAATATTTAATCCAATTATTCTTTAATTTAGTATCAATTAAAAATGCAATTCGGATCATGCCTAATTAAATTTATTAGAAAACAACATAAACTATCCCCTTTTTCTTTACGCAAAATAAACACAAGCGAAGAGAAAACAGATTATTTTCTTTTATCATCCTCCTTCTTCTTCGAACAAGCATCAAAAAATAAAAACTACAAGCAAATCTTTTGTAACATAATATATATATATATATATATATATATATATATATATATATATATATATAAATATTAGAGTTAAATATATTTTTCGTTCCTTAAGTATCACACGATTTTGGGTTTAGTCTCTACTCGAAACTTTGATTGTTTTTAGTCCTCATAGTTTTGAAACTATTACTATTAATCCTTAAAATTGAACAACGTTAACTTTTCTTTTGATGTGGCAAATGACGAGCCACATCACTTCTCCTTTTTTCTGAAACGTGTCATCCTTCTTTCATGCATCTTTGACTTTTAAATGTTTGATTTTTTGTCTGTCAAATGAAAGGTTACCACGTGACAGTTTTTTCTCTAAATTAAGGTTTGGTGAAAATGGAGGTTTTTTCGACAAGATCCGCAATGGTTTGGTTCATATGTTGAGGTTAGGCGATTAGAGGAACTCGATTTGGATCATCTTAGTATTGCGCTAATTTGGGATGCTAGCATGTGTGTGGCCGCTGTCCTCTGGCGGCGTCGTGAGGTGTGCATCCTCTCCTTCCTCGCCCCATCGAAAATCGCCACCCTGGCCTACGCCTCCAAGCAATTGGGTTCTCTCTACGCGCTTGTGACTCTAAGTTGTGGTTCAGTATGTGCCAGCGTAGGTGAGGTTCTAAGACTAGCATCCCGCAATAGGGGCAACGCCAAGGGTACAATATTCTTTTTTTCTGGGTTTAAAGAAACTTCTTCTTTGTAGAAGATTATTAGAAATAGAGCAGTCCCAAACCCGAGCATTATGTCCAAATAAGATAAGGGCATTGGAATTGTGGCACAATGCATGTTCCCTTTCAATAGAAACAGCCCAAACACGTGCACTCTGGTCATCAGAAACAGATACCAGATTAGATCCACAAGATGACCATGCTATTCGGAAGATTGAACCTTCATGTCCAATAAGTTTACATACATGAGTAGCCTCAAACAGTTCATCCTTTAGCTGGCAGCAAACAGAAGATGAAATGCTCAGTTGATCATGGTTTTCTTGAAGATTTATTGTGTTGATGGGTCATTTTCCAAACAATAATCTGCCTGAACCAAACTCTCATTAAATATAGTACTAGAAGCTATTCGGAGAACTTCAAGATTGTGACCCCATAATCGCATTGAGTACAGAAGGCACTGTACCGGAGATTGAACCTTAAGGACCGCAATGGAGTTTGAAAAATCCCAAACATGAACTGAATTATCACTACATCCCACAACAAGAAAATGACCCTCCACATTGGAATGAGGTAAGCATCCCTCGAGGAAGCAAACATCCAAAACCCAGTGACCAAACTTCGACAACAAATGAGCTAGCGTCAGCTCTGCGCTCCCAGAAACGACATCAAATTCGAAGCTAAACAGCTTCACTCTCGTTTCCCCAAACACAACAATCATGGTCCCGCAAGGGAATCTAGAAGCGATTCCGTGGACGCGAACTCCTTCGAATACGGAGAAGGACCTTATTCTCTTACTCAGCTCCAAATCATAGACCGTAATTTCAGAACCCAAACCCACGAGGAGAAAAGGGAGAGAGAGATTTGGAAGGTGGAGAAAACATAGAGCTGAAACTGAATGGAAGAGAATGTGACGTCACACATGACTCGTCACATCAAAAAAAAGTTAACGTCGTTCAATTTTAAGGACTAATAGTAATAGTTTTGAAATTATAAGGACTAAAAACAATCAAAATTCCGAATAGAAACTAAATCCAGAATCGTATAATACTTAAGAGACAAAAAAAACATATTTAACCGTAAATATTATCAATACTTAGACTATAGCCATTAGAAACAAAAACAACCCAAACTCAAATATTAAAAAGAAAATGCTTGGTCCCACTTCTTTTAATGCGTACGCACGCACACACATACATGTATATATATACCTGTACATATATGTATACATGTACATATATGTATACATGTACACATATATACACATGTGTATATATGTACACATGTATATATATATATATATATATATATATATATATATATATATATATATATATAAACTTATCTTTTTACTGTAAAAGTCTAAACTAAAATCACTAATTTTACTATTTAAATTTTCATACTATTCTTAAATACTTTTATCATCCAATAATATATCATAAATAAATATTTAATTTTAGGAAATATTAAAATAAAAATTATTTTTATTTTATTCAAGTTTTACATTGTGCACTAGATGAAAATTACCATTTTAACTAAAATTATTAACAATTCGATAAAGATAACTCAGTTTAACATGTTATCAATTATATCATATTTTTAATAATATTGTATCAATTCGATAAAAATAACACATTTTACATGTTATCAATTATATCATATTTTTAATAATATTGTATCCATTTTTGATATCTTCAATGATTCCAGTTAAATAATATCTCCAATCATTTCCACTCCAATAAATATATATTATATTTTATATCAGTCTTGAACTATTAATTAAAAGTATATATTAATTTTAAATATTTACAATAAAGTTTAGTAACATATATTTTATAAATAAAATATATGAAAATTTATAACATATAAATTTGTGAACCTGCATATTATTGATATAAGAATTTTGGAATAATTATCTTACTAAAAAAAGTTAAACAATAATTTAAAAATATAAACAACTTTAAGAGTTGACTTAATTAGAGAATCAATTGGCTTTCTCGATTTCTGCCTTAACTTTATCATGAATTAGATATTTAGAATACAGTCAAAACGTTCAGTAATTAAAAATTAAAATAACAATTTTGGAACTAATTTTAGAATACTGGAAGACATTAATTTAGATGAATAAATTCAACTAATAATGCATAAAAGCAATTAATTTCTAAAAGTAAACAACTAAAATTAAACTCTTTTTTTTCTATCACAAATTTAAACCTAATTTGGTGTATCTGTTTGTAATGATTACAGTAGAAAGTATATAAATACATATTATGTTGCAGAGATTACAGAAGAGACATAAACCGTAATTGTCTTAAAGAAGCAACAGAAGATTTGACATGGCAGAGAAAAACTCGAGCATGAAGGTTTGGTTGTTTTGCTTTCTTCTTCTTAGCATGGTTGCATTCAGGCATGGCAAAGCAGAAGATGAAATGAAAAACACAGAAACAAATGAAGAAAGTTCTGGGCGTAAACTTTCCGATCCTGAAATCGATAACGAACGTAGTGTTGCTAATCCATACAATCGTGGCTGCTCACCGATAACTAGATGTCGAGGTAATTAGATGTGGAGGTGGTGGAGGTCATGGAGGTTCTCAGTAATTAAAAATGTCATTTATATGATATTATTATGGTATATAATATTAATAAAAGTATATGCATTACTCGTATTCACATTATAATAAAAAATAATAAATTATTATTATGATTATTGTTATTATTTTAATTATGAAAGTTATTTGTATTTAATTTTATAAGTAATTTTTATAGTTTTATTGTAAATACTTTTTATTTATTTTGTAAGTAGTTTTATGATTAAATCAATATTTAAGTTTTTAAAAACGATTAAATTGAAGAAATATGATTAAATTGAAGAAGTTTATTTATAGAATAAAATTAAGGTTTAAACCCTCATTTGGTTCCGTATTTGTGTGCTAATCTCAAGTGGATCATCATTTTTTTTTGTCTTAATCAGGTCCTAAAACTTGTAAAAACGAGTCAATTAAGTCATCTCCGTTAAATTATCACTGACGACGTTAAACTGTGTTGAGCTATATTTTTTTATTAAATGGCGTGTCATTATAAATTAAAATTGAATGGTGATATGTTGTAAAGTGAATTCCACGTAGATGGGTGAACCCTGCCAGAATTGCCTCACTGGCCACGACGACCTCTTCTCCAGCCCCCAAACCATAAACCCTTCTTCCACACCTAAACAGAAACCTAAACCTTTCAATATCAAACACTGGGACCCTCATTTCCTCTCCAACCCTTCTCCCCCCATCTTCTCCCTTCCCCACCATTCACCTCTCTCCGATTACGCGTTTCATCGTAGACGCCTTCCGCAAAAACGACAACAAGTGGTGTCCTAGCGCTCTAGCCTCCAAGTTCTTCCACTGGGCGAAAAGAAGAAGGAGAAGGGAGGACTTGACGCCATGGGCGACGATGCCTTTGACGATGAACAACGGTGATGGCGACGCCTAAGCTCACTTTTCCTTCCTCTTCCCCTCGTAATGTTGCGTTAATTTCTAGGGTTTTTGATTTCCAGATTGCGGTTTAGAGATTCTTGGTGGATCTGTTGTGTCTTGCATTAATGGCGAAGGCGTGAGCACGAAGGCTGAATTGCGATGGCTTGTGATTTCCATGATGGTGTTGTTGGGGTGTAGAGCTTGCGTCAATGGAGGGCTCACGATGGAGATACGATCGCATCGACCCTATTCATGAGAAGGTTGGTGTCGCGGTGATGATTGAAGATGGCGGCGATTTGCGGTTTATTTTCTACGTTTCAGGTTGAGGGTGGCTTCCTCTCCCGGAGGATATTTCGAGTTCGACTCGCGATGGAGGTAGGGCGAATCGCAATGACATTCTGCGGTGGTGAGATGATCTCGCGAGTTAGATACTCAATCTAGAGTTGAGCGAAGAAGAGAAGAGCTTTCGTAGTGTGCGTTTGGGTTTCCTTTGGTGATCTCGCGGTTTCTTCTCTTCTTGGTTGGGTAAGGGCACGATTCAATGCAGAACCCTTCTTCTCCCTTTCTCGTGAACAAGATCATTGAAGGGCGACGAATGTGCGGAGAGGCACAACGGACGCAATTATTGTTCTACTTCCCTTCGTTTTGATTCGCAGCGCAAGCTTCCTTTCCCTTCCATTTTTCTCTGATTTTTTATTGGGTTCTGTTGGGATTTCCTGTTACTGTATTGTTGTCTTGAAATTGGGATTTCTGGGATATTCATTGGATTTTCTATGCAGGTCTTTTTCATTGGAGTTGAATTGGGATTTTGATTATGTGTTCACATTTGTTATCTTGAATTTGTGAGTTTGCCTTTTTTAGGGTTTAATTTCGTGTTTGTATCGTTGGACTGTGGTGGTTGTTGGTGGTGGCGCCCGGTGGAGCAGCGACGGGAGAGGACGTAGAGGGGGAGCAAAAGAAGGGAAAAAATGTAACCTGGGATGAAACAGTACCGTATTGGGGGAAGCTTCTTAGAACTTGGCCAACCCGCTACACCGAATCTGCACCGGAGTGAAAAGAAGTAACTCTTTTTGACATGTCATAATGTCTTACATTAAATAAAAATTCCACATAATCAAACAGGTTGACATCAGCGTGCAACACGTCAGCAACAATTAACACCGTTTATGAAGATTTAATGGACAAGACTTAATTGACTCAATTTTCAAAAATATGAACCCAATTGAGACAGTTGAAAAAACGATGACCCACTTGAGATTCACACTCAAATACGATGATCAAATGAGGGTTTAAACCTAAAATTAATAAAATAATTTTTTCAATTTAAAAAAATTATTTAAAAAGTAGAATTAGAAAATAAATGTAAAAAAAAAAAGAGAGAAATTCCCTTATACAAAACGGTGTTGTAATGCTTTTTGCAATAATATTATAACTTCTAGTGTTGCTTGTGAATTTGTTGAACATATACCATCTGTGTGCCCATGAAATATCTGATGTTTTTCTATGGCTGTAAATTGACGATGTTGTTCTTCAATTTGTAAATATATTGTTATAATACGTATCATATATAACTTCTTAATTGCATGACATACCTCAATTTTAATCATATGACAATTCCTTTTATGTTTTTACATATGGATCATTTCTAGACCATATAGTCTAAAAGATGTCTATTTACAAGAATCGATTGATGAGTTGAAACAATTATGAATTTGAGTGTTGATATATATAATAAATATATTATAGTATGTCACGTAATTTAAGTTGACACGTTTTTTTATCAATATTAAAAAAGGACAAATAAACTTTTTAATTTACACGCATTTAACCTGTTAAAGATGATTGGAATAGCTTAATTATCATAAGACTTGTGAGCTGTTATGTTTGTTCGGCTTCACATAGTTGTAGGCTTACGAACAAATCCAACATATACACTTACAAAAATTGAAAAAAATAATAAAAGCCATTGACAAGCTTTTCATGTTAGTATTTTATAAAAAGAAATATCTGTTACAAGTATAACAATTAAAACTAAAACTTAAAAAATAAACATTAGTGTTTATTACAAATAAATAAATAAAAAATACTATGAAAAAAAATTTAAAGTGTAACATGAAATAAAATATAAATTTATGATTTTAAACGCATTCAAAACAAAATTTCCAAAAATAAAGCAGAGAGGATTAATGAGATTGGATTACAAGATTATCAAATCATTATAGAAAATGTGAAGAGTTTCAAAAGTTTATCCAATAAATTGACTAACATTAACGTTGAAATTAAATATAAGCTATCAAGTTATACATTAAATTGTGAATGTGAATCATCAATATGAACATTTCCACATGTGACATGATTTGAGTGGTTTTGGTATTTATAATGTGTATTTTTTAGGATTAAAACAAGTGGGTGTTAGAAATAAACAGAAAACAGAGTTTTACAGTTTTCAGATCATCATTCAGCTCATAAATAATGTAAACTGTCATCAGTTTCAGATGAATAAAATTAGTGAAGTATTATTCAGTACCTTGTGCCTTATTTGTTCTCCGTATTGCGCTGTTACCATTCATACTGTGAGAGATCTGCGTTGGTGGTCGGTGGTGGTGTGCTGGAGGAACCCTAGCAGAGAAGCGTGTCTCTGCATCTCACTCTAGAAGCCCTGTGTCTGTGCTTTCTCTGTCTAAGCACGTGGTGTATCTATTTTTATTGCATCAGAGATTTTTACGTTTGGCTTTTTACATTTTTAACCCTCGGTTTAATAGTGGACACTTAAAAAAACTCTCTGATATTTAAGTGGGTAAGAGAGTCGAGATCTTGTAAGTAAAAGAGAATGAGTATCAGAGTCAGTATTTTCTCATGCACAAAGAGTTCATGAAGAATAATTCTCTTCCAACTCCATACAACTCAGAGTTGTAGAAGAAAGTCGTTCCAAAGTGCTGCAAAGATTCAATAGTGCTCGGTGTATGGCCATAATGCATTATTTCAAAAGTTATATGTCTAAGAGGAGCCAATGGATATCAAATCCTGTAAGACTCAGGAAAAATAAATAAATTTCAAGAAAGTAGTATGGGAACTTGTAAGACTCATATAAAATAATAATATATTTTTTGTGTGTTCCTTTTCTCTGTTATTTTTTGTGTTGTGTACTCGTATTTTGTCTCTATGAATAGAGAGGGGGCAATTATGAAGAAAATTGAAGTTGAAGATGACAAAGGTACGTGTGCCAAGGCATGGAGAGTGAAAGGAATGTAAAAGAATTGTGCCCCTTGCCTTTGAAATTCATTCGGTACTACAGTGAGAGGGGTACCAAAAGAAAACCATGGATGTGAAGATATAAAATTTGGATATGAGACAATAGTTAAAATATGAGAGAGAAGGACAAAACAAAATCTGGAACTTTAGATAACAAAAACGTAGATGGGGTTAAAAACAAAGTGTAAAAAGAAAAATTAGGTGGTGTGTATATAGAATGTAGTGTAAAAGAAAAACAACTACACTTCTTTCTTGTTTGTTCTTTTTTTTCTCTTTTTCATCAACAAAATTTTCTATTATTTATTATATATAATTTTTTTAAAAGAAAATTTATTATTTTTAATTTAATTTTCTTATTTAACTATTTCTAGTTTTAAAAATATTTATTTCACCCCTTTTTATTTGTTTTTTTAACTTTTTAAACAAATTTTATTTACACAGTCAAAATTATATCTTTAATTCATAAATAAATTATTATGAGTGAAACTTGTATGATATTTATTTTTTATTCATTTTTTTGTATCATTTCAGTGTAATACACATAATAGTTTATATGAAGGAAGCTATTACATTAAGTACTAGATGAAAGTTATTATTTGGACTAGAATTATTAACAACTCGATAAAGAAAACACCTTTTAAAGTGTTATCAATTATATCATATTTTTAATAGTATTGTATCAATGATTGAGATCTTCAATAACTGACCACCTATAATATAGGAGGACATGATCCAAATAAGATAACATCGGACAATTTTTTTCTTTTAACAATTATAATTTAGACTAATTAATCGTTTAGAATAAATTTTCTTTTTTATTCCAATAAATAGAACTTAGGATTTATGTTTTTAGGTTATACTACATAATTTATTTGAAAATGTAACTGAATTGTATATTTTATTTTGAAAATTTTCTAATTTACAATAATAAATGTCAAAATAAATTTAATATAAAAAACAACATAAAAATTTACGTTAAATTATACATATAGTCTGAATAAATTTATTTTAAATTGTATATAATTTAACATAAATTTACATCAAATTATATATAGTCTGACTTAAATTTGTGCATAGTCTAATGTAAATTTATGTTATATTATGCATTATAACTTACGAAGAAGATATAAATTTACCTCATCAGTTTCGTTGTACTAGTATGGAAATATATATATATATATATATATATATATATATATATATATATATATTGCTAATTCATTTGAATTTTGAATCAAATGAATTGATTATCAATTAAACCTTTTCTTTTCATTTTAAAAAGTTTATCCTATAATTTCCTTTTTAATGATCTTATTATTGAATGTTTTCAAAATTCCGTTAAATAATATCTCAAATCATTATTATCCAATAAATATATATTATATTTCAATCAGTGTTAAGTTGAACATTGTCTGTTAATTAAGAGTGTACATTAATTTTAAATATTTATAATAAAGTTTAGTAACATATAAATTTGTAAACATACGTACCCTGGATATTATTGATATAAGAATTTTGGAATAATTATCTTACTAAACAAAGTTAAACAACAATTTAAAAATATAAACAACTTTAAGAGAATCAATTGGCTTTCTCGATTTCTGCCTTAACTTTATCATGAATCAGATATTTCTAAAAGTAAACAACTAAAATTTGAACTCTTTTTTGTATCACAAATGTAAACCTAATTTGTAATGATTACAGTAGAAAGTATATAAATACATATTATGTTGCAGAGATTACAGAAGAGACATATACCGTAATTGTCTTAAAGAAGCAACAGAAGATTTGACATGGCAGAGAAAAACTCGAGCATGAAGGTTTGGTTGTTTTGCTTTCTTCTTCTTAGCATGGTTGCATTCAGGCATGGCAAAGCAGAAGATGAAATGAAAAACACAGAAACAAATGGAGAAAGTTCTGAGCGTAAACTTTCCGATGCTGAAATCGATAACGAACATGAGGTTGCCAATCCATACAATCGTGGCTGCTCACCGATAACTAGATGCCGAGGTGGTGGAGGTCATGGAGGTCATCTGTAATTATAAATGTCATTTATATCATATTATTATGCTATATAATATTCATAAAAATATGTATTACTCGTATTAACATTATAATAAAAAATAATAAAATTATTGTTATGATTATTGCTATTATTTTAGTTTTGATAGTTATTTATATTTAACTTTATAAATAATTTTTATAGTTTTGTTGTAATTTTTTGTAAGTAGTTTTATGATTAAATAAATAGTTAAGTTTTAAAAAACGATTAAATGGAAGAAAACAATTAAATTAATAAAAGTTTATTTAAAGAATAAAATTAAGAAAATAATTATTTCAATTCAAAAAAAATATTTATAAAGTAGAATTAGAAAATAAATGTAAAAAATTGTAGGAAGGTATGTGGTGGAGAATTCCATCTTGCCAAAGTATAAAAGATATCCAAAATTATCCTAGCATACTATAAAAGCTTAAAACATTAATTTGTGACGTTGAACTTGGTGCATGAATATAAGTCTATGAAATTTTATAATATATGAAAGAAAATCTAGATGGCTTATTTTTTTTTTTAGTTGAAAATATTATTTAAATTGTATTTTTATTTGACATAATTAGAATGTATTATTTATTTGCATGACATACCTCAATTTTAATCATATGACAACTCCTTTTATGTTTTTGAGTGTGATCATTTCTTGACCACATAGTCCAAAAAATAAAATAGATGTCTATTTGTAAGAATCGATTGATGAGTTGAAACAATGATAGATGAGAGTGTTAATATATATATATATATATATATATATATATATATATATATATGATAAATATACTATACTTGAGGTATGTCATGTAATTACAATTGACACGTTTTTTTATTATCTTACTATGCATAAATTTACGAAGAAGATAATATAACTCATCAAACATTTAATTTCGTTGTACTAGTATGGAAATATATTTATTGCTAATTCATTTGAATTTTGAATCAATGTATTGAATTAATTATCCATTCAATTCTTTCTTTTCCTTTTAGAAAGTTTATCTTAATTTTCAATTTTACGGTTGAATCTTTTTAAAATTCCTGTTAAATAATATCTCAAATCATTATTATCCAATAAATATATATTATATTTCATATCAGTCTTAAGTTGAACTTTGTTTGTTAATTAAGAGTATACATTAATTTTAAATATCTGTAATAAAGTTTGCTAACATATTTTTTATAAATCAAATATACGAAAATTTAGAACATATAAATTAGTAAATATATCCTGGATATTATTGATGTAAGAATTTTGGAATAATTATCTTACTAAACAAAGTTAAAAATTAATTTAAAAAAGTAAAAAACTTTAAGAGTTAACAGAGAATTAATTGGCTTTCTCGATTTCTGCCTTAACTTTATCAGATATTAATAATATAATTAACTTAAGAGGAAAACGTTCGGTAATTAAAAATTAAAAAGGAATTTTGGAATTAATTATAGAATACTGAAAGACATTAATTTAGATGAATGAATTCAACGAATAATGCATAAAAGCAATTATTTTCTAAAAGTAAATAAGTAAAATTAAACTCTTTTTTCTATCATAAATTTAAACCTAATTTGGTGTATCTGTTTATAATGATTACATATTATGTTGCAGAGATTACAGAAGAGACATACGTATTAGAGAACCAATACAAAGCAGAATCAAAAAATAAATGTAAAAATTTGTAGGAAGGTATATGGTGAAGATTTCCATCTTGACATATAAAAGATATCCAAAATTATCTTAGCATAAGAAAGTTTAAAACATTAATTTCTGACATGAATATAAGTGTATGAAATTCTATAATATATATGAAAGAAAATCTGGATCGCTTTTTTTTTAATTTAAAATAATATTTAAATTGTATTTTATTATACATAACTAAAATATATTATTTAATTATATAACGTACTTCAATTTTAATTATATGAAAACTCTTTTTATGATTTTGACAGTAATAATTTTTAAACCACATAATCACTATAGAAAAAATTAAATTACCAACGGACTTTAGGTTGTCGATAAATTTACTTTCATTACGATTGTGTTTATCGACCAATTAGATCGTCGGTAATGGCATGATGAATTTACTTTTTAAAGGATATGTGGCCACCGGTAAATTACTCGATTATTAAATTCCAAAATTTGGGTTTCCCTTCCCCTTCTTTCATTCTTCGAGCCAAAGAACCATTCCTTTTCATAATTCGAACCACAAAACCATCGACCAAGCATTCCCCTAAATTGGTTGCTTCGAACCAGAGAACAGTAGGTTTCATTCACGGACGTCGTCTCCCTCGTTCGTGCAAGCATTCATAGACCCCCCCTCCTCCTCTTTGGTGGCACTTCGTTCTGTCGTTGCAGGGGTTGATGTGACCTCATTCGCTCAAAGTCGCTTTCTTCGAGGGTTTGTTCGAGGCCAAGTGTTTCAATTGGTCAGGACTATTAGTAGAGTGTCCATCTTCTTCCCTCACTCACAGAGGCAGAGCCATTCATAGAGGATCCTTCGCAGAATTGGTAAGTGTCTTGTTCTGCCACTTCGCAAATGGGTGTTGTTATGATGCCATGTTTGTCTAATGCATTTTGCAGGTCATAGTAGTGGTGTGTCGAAGGTTGACTGAAGCGCACTCTAGGGAAAAGGTAGAGCCATCAAAATGGGTCACAACCCGCGGGCCAACTCGGCCCGTCACGGGTTCGGGCCGGGTTGGGTTTGAAAAATACAACCCACTTATATGCGGGTCAGATTTCAACCCGACTCATTTAGACCCGGCTCATGCGGGTTGAACCCGTGGTGAGCCGGGTTGGCCCACCAACCCACCTACCTAATTTTATTTTTTTAATTTATTATATTTTTTATGAAACCCTAAAAAATAAAATACTCTCTTCACTCACTGTGTATACCAAAAAAGTAACCTCTGCTTTCACAAATCACTCTCACGGTACTTGCTCTCCTTTGACGGTGCTCTCACTCTCACTTCACTGAAATTCTTCAAGGAGCAGGTAAAACACCCTTCCTTTTTTCTTCTATTTTCTCCACATTTTTGTTTCTCACTTCTCTTTTTTTTTTTTTCAAAAACCCTATAATGACAAAAATAGGGGTTTGCGAATTTGTTTTTTGTTCTGGGGGATTTGAAGACATGGAATGATTTTTTTCATGTTCTGACATGCTTGTATCAAATTTTGTTCATTTTATTTAAACAATTTGAGTATACATTATTTGAACAAGTTCTTTTTGATATCTTTGAATTTGGGAAATTATATTACAGATTAAACTATTAATTTTTTGTTGATGTTGTTGAGTACTGGCTCTCTTTTTTTTACTAATATTTTTTTATTGATTGTCGGAATTATTCTGATATTAGGAAAATCTTTATCAGTGAATTTGGAGACAACAAGAACAAGGGTCAAGGGTTACAACAAGAACAAGGGTCAAGGGTCAAGGGTCAAGGAAAATCTTTAAATTACAGAAAGTTTGTATTTTTTTATTTTTAAAAAATATAATTAAATGGGCTAGTGAGCCAACCCGTTTACCCACCAACCCGTGGTAGGTCAGGCCGAGTTCAAGTTTTTCTGGCTCACTAATAAATGAATCGGGTTGGGTTGGCTCACTAAGTGACCAACCCGTAGTGGGTCGGGCCGGGTTACCCGTTTTAACAGCTCTAGACAAAGGTGTGGACAATGTTCCCGTTTCCCCTGTCGTGGTCTTAAGAGGTTGTCCTCATCTAGGGAGGTTGTAGCATGGAGGTAAGCTATCTGTCTGTGAACGAAGTGCTCATTATTTTACTTTGATTGTGCATGTGTCATGAATATTGTGGTGTTGCATCAGTCCATTTTCCAAAGTAAGGTTGTTTTCATGTCTATACATTGTTGTTTACTCGTGAGCTGTGTTATCCAATGATTTGGCCACACTCTCTTTCTTTAAATCGTGTTATGTGGTTCTTGGAGTGGATTGTCATATAAAGTCCAAAATGTTGCTAAGATTTGGAGTGCATGAATAATGGATAAGCATCCTTAACTTGGTCAAGAATCCAAATTAATCAGTCGCCTTAAATTTGATTAAGGTTCTAACTAGTCAAAAAAATATGTAAATTTGAAAGAGTCTTCATCTTGATCTTGGAAGAAGATTATTTTCTTAACTCTAAGAATATATGCGTAAATAGTTATTCAGATTAATTGTATCCGTGTAAAGATTGATTGTGAACATTGGTGTTTACAAGTCCAATCTTCACAAGACATGCACACTAATGTAAAGAAGAAAATTAGTTCAGAGGCAAGTAAATATAAGTTAGAAAGTGCATAATGCATGGGATGTAGCTAGAGTGACCAATATGACAAACAAACAACATGCAAAATAAGGAGAAAACAATAGGTTAGAAGTAGTCAACCTCTCTTTTTCTCTTTCTTTTATGCATTCTGACTCTTCCTATGTGGTATCCCAACATACAAAGAAAAACAAGGGAGAAGGTGGTGGAGAATAAGCCTTTGTCGTTAGTTATCTTCTTCAAATAGTAACCCTTTTCTCTCAATCTCTAATAATCATTGAGTAAAGGAAAAAGATGTGAAAGAACTGTAGTTGTTCTAATAGCTCTTTGGCATGGGTAGTGGTTGTATGCTTCACTCTAAGAAAGACTTCCTCACTTAGTTTGTCACCAATGTGGGCGTCAACAAGAATTGTTAACACGGTCCTGCAACTGTTGGCTAGAGCTCTTCCTACTTCACTTGCATCATCTGGTTGATTCAGCAGAATTGGACTTCCTCCTTTGAATACCTTGTTTTTGTTCACTAATCAACCCCTGATATCAAGAATTTAACTCACTAAATGAAGACTTCTGATTTAAACAACAAGTTCTCACATCAATAATGTGTATTGAAACTTGTGCAGCTTACTCAACCAAAAACTTAATCAAATATGTCCTGTTATGAAGAATAAAACTTGTTCTGATACACCTAGGTAGGCCTAACACTGCATTGAAACTTGTCCAGGTGCTTTCTTGGTGGCTTTGATCTTTAACCCCTTAAACCTTGTTGTTTGAAGCTTGTAGACCAGAATTGTGCTACTACAACACTTATTCTGTGGTGTTTTGTTCTTGATGAGGCTAGAATGGTCAATTAGATTGCATTTAGATGGTTGATTGATGTTCTACACACTGCCTATCACAAAGGCTCTACGAACTGATGCAACAAGCTCATGGGGAGCTTTTCAGATTAATTTTGCACAATTATCTCACACCAAAACAACAAACACTCCAAGACTACCAATTAAATATGTAAAAATAGCATATGAAATTAAGTGTAATAGGCACCTCTTAAACTCTGAATTGGACAGTTATGACAAGTTTAATTGTGAACTTATAACTATAAAACCAGTTTAATTAATGGGATTTCTAAGCTTTTTGACCATGTAAAAATGCTTGGAAAACATAATGTGCAAAAATCCAATTAAATGACACAAAATTGAAGTATTAAATGGATTTTTTCTGCTTTAATGTATTAAACCTGTCATGGAAAATGAATTAAAATCAGCCTTGATTGTCCAATACCACTTTCCTTTGATCTTGAATGGTCCACTAAGTTTCTATCACATGGAAACAACAGTTGTATTTGATATGAAATAGCCAAAACAACAATTGAAACTATAGTTTGAAAAATCAACCCTTGATCAACTATGTCACTCTTTGCTTATTCTTTTCTCCAAAAGTTGAAATTGTTGCTGGAATTTCCTTAATTTTCCTTCAATCAGCCTTGTGTGATAAATGAATTCCTCAATGCCTTATGTGGTGGTCATTGAGATGTTGTCCTGCTTATCATTAGATATGTGAAGAATGCATCAAGTACGTTACATGTGTAAAAGATACCTAGAACTATCTACACAAGTTGTAATGGACTAGAAATGACAAAGAATTGAGTGAAGAAGTGATTCCTAAGACAACTTCTAAAAATCACTACTCAAACCTCAAAAAAGGTCTACTAGAATTGAAAAAGTGCAATAAACTAGCAGAAGAAAGTAGAAATAAAGTATCCTAACAAGTTTAGAATGGTAAAACCTAGCTAATTAGGAACTCACACTACAAAAACTACCTAAAACTCAAAATATGACAACCTAGAACCTAAAAGTAGTACCTAGAATACACTAAAAGTGGTAAGAATGCAAAGTGTATTAAAGTAATAACCAAAACAGTAAAATAACTATCTACACAGCTTTTAAAAGATAAAAGAAAGATAAAAATGAAGTCTCAATTCGAAAATAACAAGAAAAGCAAAATTTGACTATTGAACACCTAAACAAACACTAAAATAGGTGAGAAATTCGAAATTCACCTAAATTAGCCTAAGAATGTGTAGTCTTCATATCCTAACAAGTCTAAACTAGTGAAATGAATCTAAGAAACATGTCAAATTATATTAAGTGGTTAAATCTCAAAGTTTGGCTACTTGAAACCTAAAAAAATGTACTAAATAGGTGAGAAATTGGGAATTCACCTAAAGTAACCTAAGAATGTGTATTCTACACATCCTAACAAGTTTAAAGTAGTTAAATGAAGCTAAGAAACATTTCAAATTAGATCATGTAGCTAAATCTCAAAGTTTTTGGCTACTTGAAACCTAAAAAAGTGTACTATATAAGTGAGAAATTGGGAATTCACTTAAAGTAACCTAAGAATGTGTATTCTACACATCCTAACAAGCTTAAAGTTGTTAAATGAAGCTAAGAAACATGTCAAATTATATCAAGTAGCTAAATATCAAAGTTTGGCTACTTGAAACCTAAACAAATGTACTAAATGGGTGAGAAATTGGGAATTCACCTAAAGTAACCTAAGAATGCGTAATCTTCATATCCTAAAACTATGTGCAAGAGTTGTAATGGACTAGAGTGTGTTGAAAATGTTTTTATAATGTTTGTTATCATGTGTTGAATTCCAGACTGTTGGTGTATGTATTATATATCCATGCAATTGTTGTGCAGGTGTAACTTACTGCTGATAATAATTGATTACTATATGTTCATGTATATGTTATATGTACTAAATATTGTATGTTCATGTACATTGTATATTCATGCATATACAGTAGTAGCTACAAGGTTCTTGCCCGAAATAGGCTACAACTTTATTATGTTAAGTAGTCATTTAAAATCCTATGGTACTACCTACACACATTCTCAATGGAATTAGAAAGGTAAAAGTACTATAAACAGTTAAAACCTAAAAACTATGTTTAAGTACTCTATAAAAGAGGACTTCACTACACTAATAATACTCAGCATCTAAAGGAGGTGAAAATACACAGCTCCTTAGGCTTTCCAAGAATTTTAAGAAGTTGGTAATAATAAGTTGTCTCCCCCAACTTTAATACACAACCCCTTAGGATGTCTAAGGCATTTTAATACAAAGGACTTCTCTTTGAATGATCCTTATTATATGCCTATCACAGTAGTGTTCAAATTGCCTTCCATGTTCGACTTAAGTAGTATTAGGTTTATTACTTATGTCACATAGAGTGTTGTTGTTTTGGCTAAGTTTTTCTTTGTTTGGCCTGCCACATAACATGACTCATTTTCCCAACCATCGTGAATGGATGTATGACCGTTGTTATAGCGAAAGAAGAGGTTTGAAGGAAGCTTTTGTCCTCGGAGTTGAAGAGTTTGTGGAGACGGCTCGACGATATCAATATTATACTCTTGATGGAGGGATTCAATGCCCAGGCATCAAGTGCGAATGTACAAGGATTTTGAAAGATGAAGTCGTCAAAGTTCACATATACCAAAAAGGGTTCATGCCAAATTACACGATTTGGACATTTCATGGTGAAGAAATTCCTCCCACCTCCACTACTCTAGAAAAATGGCCTGCATCAGATTCAAATACTATTATACATACATCTGAGATAGATCAATTTACCTATATGCAAGAGATGGTCGACAATGCTCTTCGTTGACATGCTAAACAAGAAGCAGATGATAGTCCTGATGAAGAGTCTCCAAATGAAACCACATAGACGTTTTACAATTTATTGGCAAAGGCAAATTAACTTGTATTTGCAGGGTCAAATGAGTCAAAATTGTTAGTGTGCATTAGACTGATGGCCTGTAAATCTTTACGTCCTGATTTTACAGAAAGGAAATCATGATGACATGTTCTAATTTAACACAAATAAACTAGGTTAGCTTCCCCGTATTGGCCAATTCCAATACTTTTACTCTGCCCAAGATTTCACAACACAACCTATCGCTTCTCCAATCTCACGTTCTTACTTCTAACCAAGAGAACCTCTCACTCTTCCAAAATTTCCAACCACTCTTTCATAATGCTCTCTCTCAAATTCTTATGTAGTTTTTCTTTTCCAAAACGTGCCTCTCTTTTCTCCATTGCCGCTCTTTTATTTACTCAACAAAATATTTTTTTTTTTAAAAAAATTTGATTACTCTTGACCATTCCTTTCCTTTTTCTCTCTCAATCAATATAATTGTAAATATTTTAACGTTTGTTTTACACATTCATTAGTATTCTAATTGCCTAATTATATTGATTAGAGACATGTCTCTTAAACTTGTCTAGGTGCAATGTATCTAAAGTTCTAAACCTAAAAATAAAATTACCAAAAATTAGCAAAATAAAAGTACTCTCTAGGTTAAATGTAAAGTTCTGAACCTAAACATAAAATTACCGAAACTTGGCAAAATAAATATAGTCTACTTATGCCTTTTAGGTAGGTCGAACCCCTTCCCTCACCCTACCAAGCAATCATCTCACCCAATAAGCTATCACAATTTTATTGATTACAAGATTTATCATAAATATATTAGACATACAATTACATGTAATGCACCTACCAAATTAGCCTAATAAAGATCTCTCACCAACTAAGCTACACAACGCATTGTAAAAACATGTGAATTTCATCAATAGCATACACAAGTCATATTACAACATCACTTCCAAGTTCTACATTTCCTTAGGTCTTACATTGTCAATCAATAATACGATGTTAAATGCATTGAAAATCTTATGCTCATCTTCCAATGTACAATTGTTTTATTGTTAACACATTGTCATCCTTGTTTTCATTTATAGTAAGCAATATGTTTATCAACTTCACTAGAATCTTCATCATATAAGCAACCATGAAATGTTCATGTGATTTTAATCTACCAGTAAGGGTGACCAACTAATATTTCGATAAATCATGATTATGAGTGTCACCTGTTACCTTCATTTGTCACCCTTCTTCATTAGAAATAGATGTACCTTGCAATTTAATTGGACAAACACATTTTTATTTCCCAATTATAATTGGCTGCAAATTATGTTTGTATTTCCTATGCTTACCGCTCATTTTCATATTATCCATTAGCTTATATTTCATAATCAAAACAACAAAAACCAAGTTGAAATGCAACCAAAATGTTCCATAATTGCGACATTTATATTTGGCTTAATATCTCCATTGGTCCTCTTATTTGTCTGCTAATCTCATTTTGGTCCTCAAGTTTTAAATTGTCTCAATTGGGTCATAATTTTTGTAAAAATGCACACATTTTACCCTAACCGTTAAGTTGTCTCAAACGGCGTTAATTGATGCTGGGATGAATTTTTTATTTTAGGCTTAATCCCTCCCTTGGTCCTTATGTTTGTGTGAAAATCTCAGTTTGGTCCTCAAGTTTTGAACTGTCTCAATTGGGTCATAATTTTTGAACTGTCGACAACGACGACATTTTTTAGTTTGAGAGGGAGAAAAGGTGAGTCGGGGGGTTTGAGGGTAGAGGAATGAGTGAACTGTGATCAGTGATTGGAAGGAAAAAGAAAGATTATAGCCACGTGGATTTAATGATTTTAAAACATAAAAAAAAAATTACAGCTCAGTTCAAAGTTAACGCCGTCTCAATACACTTAACGGTTGGGGTAAAATGTTGTAAAATGTTTGCATTTCATAAGGACTTGAGGAAAAACTTGAGGACCGAACTAATATTTTCACACAAAAATAAGGACCAAAAGAGGGATTAAGCCTAAAATAAAAAATTCATCCCAACATCAATTAACGTCGTTTGAGACAACTTAACGGTTAGGGTAAAATTTGTGCATTTTTACAAAAATTATGACCCAATTGAGACAATTTAAAACTTGAGGACCAAAATGAGATTAACAGACAAATAAGAGGACCAATGGAGGTATTAAGCCTTTATATTTTTATGTTCTAGATTAAGTGTTTAGAAAGGTAATTCTAGAGTCAAATACATTTTGGAACACTTAATCTGAAAAATAATTTTATATACCAGATTGGATGTTTCGAAAAGTATTTATAAATTCAAAAACACCTTTCGAAACACTCAAACAAGACTTTTTTTATACATTTTAAATTGAGTATTTTGGAATATATTTTTGGATAAAAAATACGTTTTAGATCCTAAAATTCATTCTGAACACTTAAAAAAATATTCTTATATTATAAATTGAGTGTTTTAAAAGGTATTTTAATTTCTTCTATAATATTCAATTAAGAATAATTCTTTTTATACATTTTGTATTGGGTGTTTAAGAAGATACTTCTAGATTCAAAAATACTTTACAAAATATTCAATCTAAAAGTATTAAAAAAAAGGTGCAGAATTTTTATTATAGTTTTAATTAGGGGTGGACAAATCGAACTGAATTGCACTGCACTGCTAAAAACTGTACTGAACTAAAAACTAATTTGTTTAAATTGAACTGTAAAACAGTTCAGACAAACTGAACTGAACTGTTTTTTGTTTTATCAAACTGAATTGTACTAAATTGTACTAAACTGCAGTATAAATTGAACTGAACTATTAACTAACTGTAAACTGCACTAACTGAACTATTAACTGTAAACTGCACTAACTAAACTGAATTATTAACTGAATTGTAAACTGCAATAACTGAATTATTAACTAAACTGTAAACTGCACTGAACTATTAACTGAATTGTAAATTACACTAACTGAACTATTAACTGAATACTAAACAAAACTAATTTTAACTGAACTACTAATTTTAAACTGAATTGTACTAATTTTAACATTGCACTAATTCTAAAATCTGATTTTAACACTATCTAATAACAAAATAACTTTAGATTATAATATAAAATTAAATCATTTTGATTGCAAGTTTTGTAAAACAAATTCTTTTTTTATTTGGAATAAAAATTTTCTTTTTTTATTTGGAATAAAATTTTCTTTTTTTATTTGGAATAAAAAATTTCTTTTTTTATTTGGAATAAAAATTGTTAGTTTAATATTGAAAAATGTTTCGAGTCAACACAAACATTATTTTTAATATAATAAAAATTTATTTTAATATTTATTTTATTTTATTAATAAGTGTTTTACAAATTAATTTTTAATTATTTGATATTATAATTTTCTATTTTATTTATATTTCTTTTATTATTTTATGTGTATGGAAATTATTTTATTATTCATTTATTTATTTTATTTTTTATTTATTTATTTTATTTTATTAATAAAAAATATAAAAAATAACGTAACAAAATAAATAAATAAATATATATATATATATATATATATATATATATTTATTTATTTTATGTAACTTAAAAAATATAAAAATATAAATTATCTTTTTTATTTATATATGTTATATATTTATTGACAAAAAATATTAAAATTTGTGATAAAATTTTTTTTAAAAAAAAATTAATTATTAATTTTTTTTATGTGAATAATTTCTTTTATTAATATTTTATTATTAAATAATTTTTTCTTGGCAAGAAGAAACAATTGTACTGGAACTAGAGAAGAAGAAAGAATAAAAACAGTTCTCACAATTAACTGAACTGAAACTGTTATAAGTTCAGTTTTTAAAAACTGAACCATAAAACAGTTAACTGAACTTTTAGTAAAAGTTGATCAGTTTTTTTTAGTATAATATAGTATAGTTAACTACAGATCAGTTATTTTTGCCCAGCCATAGTTTTAATGAGGGGTGGTGTAGGAATTACAAATTTTATAGGATGTAGGTAGAAAAATGAAGGTGTAAGAAGCAAAGTCGTTAAAGGTGAATGCAATTAGGAAGATATTGCGAGAAGAAAAAAGTGAGAACAATGATTAAGTTTTAAGGTTTTGTTAAATTTTTATACAGGGATAAAATTGGAATTGTGAGTTTATTGGTGTCCTAGAGGAAAAAACGCAAGTGCAAGAAGAAAGAGGCCGATTTTTTGTAGTTTGTGTAATTAGGGATTTTTTTATAAAATAGATTTTAAGAGAATTGTTCATTGAATCTTAATAATATTTGAATCCATAACTTAAAAAGTCCACAATATACAATGGCCACGAATACAAACAAATGAAAAACAAAAACAATTATAACCTCAAAACCAACAATTTACAGAAAAATTACAATAATTTTATATTCCAAACCTATTATTAGAGTTCTCAAAATGGATTACAACCCACAGATAAATCCGATCCACTACAAGTTTGGGTTAGGTTGAATTTAAAAAAGTTATATTTTTTTATACAGATTAGATTTCAATCCCACTTATTTATCCACCAACCAATAATGTGTGAGACTGAATTTAAATTTTTCTGTTTCGCTAATAAATGAACTGAATTAATTTGACTCATTAAATAATCAACCTATAATAGATTGAACTGTTTAACCAATTTTCACAAGTTCTTAAAAAGATTCTCTATATGATGTAATTAAAAATAACAAATCATCTTCTACTCATCAATTTCTTTTGATTTTGAAATCAATCAATTTTTTTTTTGTATTTTTTGTTTTCTTGATTCTGTGATGGAAATTCTGGAAACAACGATTCATGAAACTAGTAAGTCATCAGGAAAAGATTTTAAAATTTGCACAATGTTTCTGAAAATTTTTCATAAAGATTTCTTGTCTGATGATGCGATTAGCATTTTTCACGTGAATTGTTCCATTTTCATGAATTCAACCGTTTGATCTGCATTAAGCTAAAAATGCGTTTCACGATTTGAATTTATTAATAATTCGAGTTGTTTGATGCAAAGTAGTGGTTAAAGTATTGAATTTTGTTTAAAGCAACGTAAATATTCCTAGTTGTTTTTTTTTCTCCGAATCGTGTCATGCTCCAAACCACACAATAACAACTGCTCCTGAATAATTAAAAGTATTTACCAATGATTGAAGCAAATCCACGTCATTTATTGTGCTTGCTGAATTTTGATTTAGTTTTTAAATTTTATACTAAAATTAGAATTAGTCTATTTTTTAAATTTTACTAAATTTAATTTAATTTATTTAAGATTTTAAATATATTTTTCAAGTAATATTACTTAAATGATGTAAATAACAAAATATTTAAAATATCAAATAAATATAAAAAAATTTAGTTAAAAAAATTAAATTTATCTTTTCCAAAATTAAAACTAAATTAAAAAGAATTCAAAAATAAATTTTAATTTTAACTTTTTTATTGAAAATTAAAGAAAATATTTATTATTTTTTATTTAAAAAATTATTTAAGTTCACTATTTTTAAAATTAATTAAACATCCAATAAGGAGTGAAATTAAAGTTTGTAATTTTTTTTTTATTTTTAAAAAATTATAATTAAGTGAACCAACCCGTTTATCTACCCACTTCATAATAGATCAGATCATGTTTAAATTTTTCTAACTCGTTAATAAATAAGTCGAATTAAATTAATCCGTAGATTATAACTATTTTAACGGTTGTACAGGAAAAGAATGGAAAAGTAAAAGTCAAACTTAAGAAACTTTAAAGACAAACATATCAAATCAAGATAGTGACTAAATCAAATAAGAGTAGAATGTGAGACAAAACTAAAGAAAGACAAATTAGAAAAACACTTTAAAATAGACTACAAATAATTTAAATAATGTATTTAAAATTACCAATAGAAATTTGTGTATCGAAGAAGACAATTAAAAAAAAATCAAGTTGTAAAAAATGAATCAAGACTAGTTATGAAAATGAAACTGAGTTGAACATTAATAAAAAAAACTCAATTAAAAATAAAATAAATCTTAAGAAAACTACTTAGACATGTCCTACTTTGATGTAATTTGCTTAATTCATGCTCCTAATTATATAATCTCAAAAGTCATCTCATAAAACTAAACCTCATAAAGAACATCAAGATGTTAAGAACATACAAAATTAAGAAACATTACTCAGTTTAAAACCTAGATATAAAAGAAAAGGTTAAATAACAAGAATTTTGAAACAAAAAAATTTACAATTTTATATCGAACAAAAAAATCCTTGCTACACAACTGGAAAATAAACATTTGATTCTATTTTAAATTCAAGAATTTTCAGTGTTGGGTTTCCAATTCTTCAGTAAAACAAACTGAAAAACTCTCTATAAATTCAATTGATTTGTTACAAATGCATCAAAATAATCTACTCATCAAAATACATTACTGTACAAAAACTTTTTTTTATATCGGTTAAAAATGATTTTATACACTAATTCAATATATAAACAATATAAAAAGTTGGGTTAAATATGTTTTTAGTCCCTATACTTTGGGACGATTTTGGGTTTAGTCCCTCTTTCAAACAGAAAATAAAGTTAAAAAAATTTGGTAAAAAGGACTAAAACCATAATTTTCTAAAGTTAAAGGATTAAATTGTACCTTAGTTTGAAAGAGGGACTAAACCCAAAATCGCCTCAAAATATAGGAACTAAAAACATATTTAACCCTAAAAAGTTTCAATTTTTTATATCGATTGGAAAATCGATATAAAAAGTTTTCTTTTTATACTGATTAAAGTCAGAGTAACTATTTCTAAATTCTTCCATTATTACCTCTCTCATTCCTCCATTTTTACATGAAATACATTGTACAAACATTTCATTTTCTCTATGAATCTCTTGATTTCCTACAAGCAATCTTCACAATGAATGTGAACTTTCAGAATCACTGTAGTAACATGGGGTTCTTTTGTCTTCTAATAACTTAGATTATAGCTAGAATCGCAACCAACCATGGCAGTTTCCATTTGCAACTGTTGGATGGATTATAATGAACATAAGTCATCACAAAATCTTGTTTGCATTAGAGATACTTCTATTCAGAAATGTTAATGCTCGATGTGAAATGAATTGAAGTATTTGTATTTTATTCCAATTACCCAGCTTTCATAAATGAACTCCTCAAATTTTGGTATTCATGAGACACATGCACGCACTGAATTAAATAATTGTACTTATGCTTGATTATATGCTTCACCCATTTGTCTCAAACTTGATATATCAATGTAAGGAAGAGAAAAGAAAATCGAATTTTGCTTCGATTTGTTAAAGTTCACATAATAGATAACAAATCCGTCAACTTCAATTTCCCTTTCAAATTAATTTCAATTCCAAACAGTGATGCTATCAAATTGCTGGTGGTTCTGCTTCACTGATTTGATTCAATCAAATTCAACTAATCAGCATTGTTTACTGCACGTGTTTCAGCTACTTCAAAGATTTCCTTCAATCAAATTAACCTAATCAGCGTTGTTTAATTCAACAATCACTGCTTCAATTCTTTAATAGAACAGCTTATGTCATACGCCATGAGTCAACGATTTGCTCTAATAAAATTCAATTAATCAGCTTTATTGTATGTAAACAAAATATTTTATTACTTTTCATTTCATTTTGTTCTATCCTCAAATTTTCTAACATTCATTAATGCAACTTTTACTGTATGCAATTTTCTAACAGTCATTTTACAATCATGATTTCAGCCGTCACTATTCTCAAAGCCGTAATCACCCACACATTTCTCAAAATTTTACAAAAAATATTTTTTAATTATGATTCTGCCCTACCTTTCATGTCAAAATGGAAAAAATATATAAATTATACTTTTTATGTTAGCAAATACTAAGGACTATTTTTAAAATATAAAATTCGTCAGTTATTTTCTCCATCTTCTCATCAACTTTACAAAAGAATTATTAATTCTTATTATCCTTCACCTTTTTAATTTTTTAAAATTATGTGTCAAAATTTAACAAATTATTTATCTTAATTAATTTTGATCGTGTACTTAATAACAAAGTATAAAACATAATTTTATAAACTTTCGTTATTCAGATAATCGGAGTATAAGCTTCACTTAAAATAAAATCAGAATCTACACTTTGTTAATAATTTTAAAAAATATCATCATACTTTTAAAATCTTTATATGAGTATTTGAGTATTGACTCTAGTTCACTAAAGAAACTAAAGCACGTAGTGTGATTGTTTGAGTATAAATTTCAGTTATTTGAGTGAACCGGATTGTGTAGCAACTTATGTTTTAATTTTTAACAAATAATACTCAACAAAATATTGTTTATAAAATTTAGCGTCTAATGTTTGTATGTGCTAAAGAATAATACTAAATTAAATAAGTATTTATCGAATATATCTATTTATCCAAAGTATTGGATGAGATAAACATTTATAATGAATGTATTGTTTTAAGTTAATTTTGTCCAACAACAAACAACGTCTGACATAATGAAAACATCCAAGTGAACGTTAGGTGTAACATCCCAAAAATATAGATTGGAAACTATAATTTATTCAGGAGTTAACAAGAACAACAAGAGAGAACAGTGGAGAAATAAACAAGTAAAGAGAAGGAACATGGAATTTACATAGAAATAAAAACTGTACAAAACAACAAGTCTGATTACAATATACACAATTAGACCGAACGGTCATAGGATCAGTTCAATACTGAAAGGTACAACAAAAGGTGATCTCTACCGAACGGTTTTAAAAAAAAAGGGGGGGGGTCTATACAGAGAGATACCAAACGGTAATCTACGAACTAAATCTGACTACGCCCTACTGACCGGACGGTCCTACGCTATCCTCTGGCTGCTCGATCTGCAAGGCTTCTTCCAAGGAATCTTCAAAGTCGCCATCTGCTCGCATCCATTAGATGATCATTGCAGTGAAGAGAACAACCGATCGGCCAATGACTGAACGACAACATAGACATGACTGGAAAATAAGGGTAAACTTATGTAAATTTAATTAATCAATTTCAAAATACATTCAAAACATAGCCATCGAATCATATATCCATCACACAAGTTCAACAATTCGAAGACCGAACAGAAAATCATAATAACCGACCACTTTAGACACTGTCCGGACTGTATGAACCATGTAGTTACGACGCTTGCGCACCCGGGTGGACCTGGCTGGGATACACTCAACAGACCGCCACCCGAGGTTAGTCCACTGGAGCTACCTCGGTATAGAAATACCCTGAGGCTAAAGGACCTCCTGCCATTCCCACGCATGAGTTACCGTCCTCTACATGAGGAGGCGTAATCACGGAATATCAAGATAAGCGACAACTTAACTTAACCATGTTCATACTTTACAATTCAATTTCAATTCATGAGACATTCCTCCTTGGAATTCTCTTAAAGCAATCACAATATTCTTCATTTTTCGCATTTCATATCATCCAAATCTCAGTCTTATTCAGAAATATTTCTTAATATATAATTAGAAGATACTGTAAGGGAAATGACTGAACGATCAGATATTGAGAAAAAAAACAAAAGATAAAAAATACATTAGGAAGTGACCGAACGGTCAAACACTGAAGGGAACCGAAATCCATTTAAAACCGAGCAAATCTCATATAGATAATTCATAAAAATGACCGAACGTTCAACAATTGATTAACTGTAAGAAAACCGAATACTTTACAGTTTGGGCCTAATGCCTTAAAATAGAAAGGGTTCTCTTCAATAAACTGAGTGTCAGTACAAGACCGAACACTCTGTGGGAAATCAAGTGTCAGTATAAGACCGAGCACTTTTCAAAGAAAGTCGTATTAGTATAAGACTGAATACTTCAAATTTCAAGAGTGCTAGTCTAAGACCGAGCACTCTTCCAAGGAATATTATTAATATAAAACCGAGTACTTCAAAGACGAGTGTCAGTACAAAACTGACCACCCAACAATAACTTTTATTAATATAAGACCGAGTACTTTAAATGACCGAACACTAGTGTAAGACCGAACGTTCTAAATAGATGATTATATATATATATATGTATATATATATATATATATGTATATATATATATATATGTATATATATATATATATGTATATATATATATATATATATATATATATATATTAAAACTGAGAGGGAAACTTTCTTGACTTGTTTGGAAAGACTAACTAAGAAAAGTAGTAAAGATTCAATATAAGTTTGTATTAGACCTAATGACCCTCGGTCACAGTTCCAAAATTTCACTAAGTTATCAACTTAACTCTATATCTATTTTTCAGTTATTCATTCGTTCCAACAACATGTAGTATCACTAATTCAACCAACTCATACGTATAAAATCATTCAAGCGTACCATATTCAAAGTGCAGAAATCATAATTAAATTTATAAGCTTCCTTTACCTCTAAATCCCGCTAGCTCTAAGTCCTTGACAACACTACTACTATGGCTTCAAAATCCAAAGTTGTCCAAAAGGAAATCTGATCGGTGCAAGTGAAAGAACTTGCCATCGGGAGTACTTAATCTGAAAGGAGGTTGATGATCGGAGAAGAAGAAGTGGTCATAATTCTAGAGAGAAGGTTGAAGGTTTTAGAGAGAAGGAGGAGAAAATAGAGTTTCTGGAAAATGGGCGTGAGGAAGAAGGAGGGTTGCATGTAGAAGTGGCACCAAATTTTAAAATCCCATCTTAAATACTCCTTCCACTAAAAACCGCTCAGTCCACTTTCTGCCTGCCACCTGTCTTCCACTTTCTGGAAACTCTCATTCTCTCTGCTGCCACACGGTTTTCGAGGGCGGAGAAATTAAATGAGGCTGACAGCGTTGTCTCCCACTAACCTAGGGAAAATCCAGAGGGGCGTGACACTTGGCTTCCACTAAAGTGGGGATTTAATGAGGTGTGACATTAGGCTAAACGCTGATGTTTAAGATTTAATATCCTAACGTGAGCCATTACGTGTCTATCATAATGAATCATTTGTAAGACGTGAAACGTTATCACAAATGATACATGATTATCTAATATCTCAAACGCATCCAATGCATTGACTTTGGAGAGAAGTGCAAATATGCTTTTGATTCCTTAAAAAAGTCACTCACAACCACTCCCATCATCTAACCACCTAACTAGACATTGCCATTCAAGTTGATGTGTGAGGCATCAAACTTTGTAGTGGGAGCGATACTTGCATAAAGAGATGGGAAGCTACCACATGTGATATATTATGCTTCCCGGACATTAGACACTACGTAGGCTAATTATACCACAACTAAGAAGGAATTGTTAGTTGTTGTATTTGCCTTGGATAAATTTAGATTGTACATACTTAGATCCAAGGTAATTTTTTATACTGATTATGCTACATTAAAGTTTCTTCTAAACAAAGCAGATTCCAAACCAAGGTTGATCAGATGGATGCTACTACTCTAAGAGTTTCACATTGAGATTCAAGATAAAAGTGAGGCACATAACCTAGTAGTTGATCATCTTAGTAGGATTGAAAGGGAAGAAGATGACATTCCTATTCAAGATGATTTCATACTACCTTTGACCATTGTAAAAGGTGTGTACCTTGAACCTTGGTTTGCTGACATTGTTAACTATTTGGCTGTTTATGGTATTCCTCCATGTTTTCCCAAATCTGAGAGGGCCAAGTTGAAAAGTGAGGCAAAGTACTATGTATGGGATGAATCATTCTTATGGTGTATTGATAGTTGCTTAAGTGTTTTTGAAGTTTCATCTCTTTTATTGTTTTATCTTATGCATGCAGGTTAGTGGTCACACTTGAAATATATAGGAACAGATTAATTAAAATACAAAATAAAGAAAATACTAAAATAATTAAAAGACTGATAAAAGACTAGTATTTAAACACATAAACATATTACATGAATGTATAAAATGAATTCCTAAGATGAACTCCTATGAATCTGGAGACTCCCCTGATTTTGTGTTATCCTATTATATCATATCTTCTGGCGTACTCTCCCTGAGTAAATACTCCTAAATGCTGACACATTTATCTCTTTTCTCCCCTTCTGTTGACAAACATCAAAAGGGAAGGAGAAAGAGGACATCACCGCCTGAAAGAGTGAGGGGAGAAGAATAGGTTTGTGAAGGGATAGCATGACATGGGCACAAATGGATTTGATGATGAAGGATTAGAGGGTGAAGAATTGAGGAGGAAGAAAAGGCCGGGAAGGAAAAACTCCATCACACAGAAGGGAAAGGAGATGGATAATGCGGTTGGAAAGAGAAGAAGAAGAAGAAGCTGAGGCAAAAAAAGGAAGGGTGGAAGAAAGATAATAGTGATTGGGTAAGGTAGGGGCCGACTGTGAAGGGTGTAGGTTAGGTGGAAGAACTACTTGCGTAAGGTAGGTAAGTTCTGAATACAAGAGTAGGAAGGGGTGTTGGATTATCAAGTTCATCGTGGAACCTAAAAGGGAAGGTTTCCAATTCTTTACTTCTTTTCCAATTATTGTTCAGTCTTCAAATATTATTCTCTCTTTCAAATCAATTGTCATCCCATATTCAATGAAAACATTTTCAAAATATGGCAATTCAAATCTTGAATTATTGTTATCTTTAAGAAAACCAGTAACTCAAGACAAAATTGAATTTGGACTTCTAAAATTTTCAAAGATTAAAAATCAAAATATTAGAAGTTCTTATTCTCTTGATTTTGTAGAAAATTTCTTCTTTGGATCAATATTAATTGAAGATATATTTGATGCGTATTGCAAATTCGTGTTTGATCTAGGAGGAAGAAAAATTGATCTAAAAGAATAAGGCCACTCCAAGATGGCCATGCTCCCAAGACTGTATGAAGCTTCTTCATAAGGCGATTGCCAGATTTGAGGACAAATCTTTTTTTAAGAGGGAGGGTATGATGGAATCCTGCGTGACGTACCTTTCTTAGTGTTCTCTTTTTATATTTTTACATTTCATTGTATACGTAGATTAGCGTGCAAGGAGCATGGGTTACTATAAATACCCAACTCCTCTCTTGTAATTGGCACTTTTGAGATGAATGAGAATTAGATTTTTGAACTCCAGAATTAATTCTCTCTTGAAAGTAACAAGCTAGAGAGTCCTAGAGACCTGTCTCTAGCCACCTTTCAAGCACATTATCTCAGTTCCATTTTCCATTCCACGGTGCTTCTCTCTCATCACAGAGCATCACCTTCACGATGTTGTCTAATCCGCTTCTGTGAAGTGGCGTCAGCCTCCTTAGCCACGCGTCTTCCTTTTCTAGAGCACGGCTTCGCCACATTTTCATTTCCCCTTCGCACACATCACATTTTCCACTTCGCAAAACCTCTTCTTAGGTTTTTCTCTCAAGCGCATCATCTCCATTATAAGTCAGATTCCACTCTCTACCTCGTTTTCTCACTACCTTCATCATTTTTATTGATTGAAACATCATCTTCTCCACTTTCCACCCAAGAAACACCTTTCCTCGCCTCTTTTTCCATTTTCCACCGATTGAATCCTTCTTTGCTCTGATCTAACACATTTCCACCGTTTAACCTTGAGTTTGAACCGATTAATCGGTTCATATAACATCTCTCCCCATTTCTAGGGTTCCTTCGGTCCATCTTAAGGTTTCCCATCGATTAACCAAGGTTTAGGGTTTTCTTGTGTTCGTCTCTAATTCTCTCTCGGTCTTGAGCTCGTCCTCTATTTCGAGCTTCTCTCTCAGTTTCTGTCAAGCTAGCTCTTGGTCTAGCGTTCATCTTCATTTTTCGCTACGTATTACTCGTCGGAGGAAGCTTTGAAGGAGTTGCATCGCGCCTTCAGTCATTTCTCGGAGCTGCTCTTCCATCATAGGCTACATTTAGACATTTCCTAATGTATGTATACAAATATCTTGTAGACGATTTTTATTAGACGATGTTATATATGATGTCATTCAAACTACATGTCCTAGAAGTTTGAATTTCTATACACTATAGCAACACACTAAGCGTGTTGAACCAATAAGGATGATTAGATAGTAAAGTGTATCTTCAACTAATGGTTTAGTGAAGATTTCAACGAGTTGATCCTCTGTGTTTACTTATTATAAATCCACAGTACCCACGTTAACATGATCATGTATGAAGTGATGTTTGACTTCAATATGCTTTGCGCCTGAATACAATGTAGGTTTTTTAGACAAACTAATTGCAGCATTACTATCACAGTAGATAGGAATCTTACCTTTAATGTAGTTGTAATCTTTCAGCTGGTTCTTGATCCATAAGAGTTGTGAGTAACATTGGGTGGCAGCGTATTCATCTTTTGTTCTTGATAATGCAATTGTATTCTGCTTCTTGCTCAACCATTATATTATATTTCTTCCAATGAAGTGGTAGCTTCCACTTGTGCTTTTGCATTCTACTCTATCTTCAGCATAATCGGCATCACAATAGACTTCCGGTTTGAAGCTTTCGCTTCCCTTATGGTATAGGCCGAGACTGGTTGTTCCTTTCAGATAGCGAAATATTCATTTAACAATGTTGAGATGGGTTTCTCTTGAATCTAACTGAAATATCTCCTATCACATTGTCTATTGTGGATACCCCTTTGGAAATATCTCCTATCACATTGTCTATTGACATATCCCTTGGAATTGTCCAGTCCTTAAGTAGATCTTCTGTGCTTTCATTCTCTACTTTAGTTAGTGTTTTTTCCTCTACAACATTATCTAGATCTTTTGTTACATATGCACATGTTTCATTCATTAGTAAAGTTTTTCTTGGTTGAATTGTGTTAGTCAAGCTACTAATATTCTCATCAAAAAGCAACATGAACATATTCTTCTACAGTTAGAGTGCATTTGTTGTAGATTCTATAGGCTTTTCTTATTAAAGAATAACATAGAAACATTCCTTCATCTGCTTTAGAATCAAACTTACCAAGATTGCTTTTGCCATTATTTAACACAAAACATTTGCAACCAAATACTCTTAAGTGTGTGATGTTTGTTTTTTACCTTTAAACAATTCATATGGTGTAAGTTTTAGTATTGGTCTTATAAGGTTTTTATTTAACACATAACATGTACTAACAACATCATCCTAGAAATACTTAGGTAGTGATTTTTCATTGAGCATGGTTCTAACTAATTCCTCTAAGGACCTATTCTTCCTTTAAACAACACCATTCTACAATAGTGTTCTAGGTGCAGAGAAATTATGTGAAATGCCATGGTTTTCACAAAAGATCTCAAAAATTTCATTTTGAAATTCCTTCCTATGGTCACTTTTAATAGACTTTATTCCAAGCTCTTTTTCATTTTGAATTATGGAAGCAAATTTCTTAAAGACTTTTAAGGTATCACTCTTAGATGCAATGAAAAATGTCCAAGTATATCTAGAGTAGCCATCAATAAGAACATGTTCATAGTAGTTTCCTCCTAGACTTTTTATTCTTGATGGACAAAATAGATCCATATATATTAACTCTAATGGTCTAATAGTTGATATGACTTGATTATATTTGAAGGATGTTTGTATCTATTTTTCTTTTTGGCATACATCACATAACCTATCAGGTTTAAACTTAATTTTAGGCAAGCCTAGCACAAGACCCTTAGTTACAAAATTGTTTAGGCTAGACATGTGTATGTGCGCAAGCCTCTTGTGCCATGGCAATGGTTCATCTTCTTTTGATAGCAAACATACAACAGATTCAAAAGAGGTAATCTCAAAATCAACCATGTATATGTTATGATATCTTTTACCAACTAATACTAGTTCATTAGTGATGCACAACAAATTAAGCAGTGATTTGCTTTGAAAGTGACTTTTAGACTTTTATCACATAGTTGACCGATGCTTGACAAGTAATGCTTAAGGCCTTCAACTAATAGTACATTCTCAATTGTAAAGGAGGAAAGAGTTTCTACTTTACCAATGTCAAGGACTTTATCCCTATTGTTGTCTCCATAGGTGACATGTCCACTGATTTTATGAGATATGAACTCTTGCAGAGAGGATATGAGTATAATATAATACATTCTAAACACTCACAAGTGTTTCTCTCTTTTCTCTTTCCCTCTTTCTTATAACATTAAGCAAATATTACAATGAAGCTCAAGAATTTTACTTGACTTTTTTTCTTTTCTTCTGTTCAAATGTTTTCTTTGCTTGAGATTTTCTATGTTTTTTTTTTAACTTTTCTCTAAAGATGAATATTTTTGTTGTATGCTATCTTTTTTATTCTCCATTTGAATTATCTTCTATTTAAAGCGGATAACGTTGTAGTTGACACGATAAAAATAATACTACTAAACTTTAAACTTGTTTAAACTTATTTAAATTTGTTTATAGTGATTGAGAAGTTAATGAATTAAAATAAAATAAATTAATTACTTTTGTCACTTGTAAGTAGCAGTTAAAAGTAAATTTTAAAAAAATATGGTAGTACGTTTTTCAAAATTAAATAAAATATAAATAAAATGTGAGTTTATATATTAATTTTAAATGTTAAATTTATATTTTACAACGAGGAAAAATGAAGATAAAAACCGCAAAATAATTTGGGATTCAATTGTGTTTGAACTTACGTAGCTCTGATTATAATGCATTTATGATGAATAGGGGTACGAAGCCACTTCAATGTGGTTGGAATTAAAAAAAAAATTATAGATAAAGGATTTTTTTTCTATTTTTTTTTTTTTTTGGTACTTACCACTAGAAGGTGGAGATGTCAGGTCCTAAATGTGTGAGAACGTCCCTTGTTCCACCTACTTTCCAATTATTTGAGTATGGTTTTTAATATTCTATTTTACAAAATTGTTAATAATTTTTAATACTCATTATCAACTTAAAATATATTTTTAATTGAAAATAAAGGAAGAATATTTTATTAGAATGAAAATATGGTTTAAACTATTTTACTTATAGATCTTATCTTAATTTTGAGCATAGACTTCAGACAAGTGATAAGATCCTTATTGTAATATGATTGTTTTTTTTTTTTTTGAAAATACCTTTTTACTATTGGGAAGAAGGAGATTTACCTATAAAAGATCCTTTAAAGTTTAAGTTAATAAGTGAGTTAGGATCTTTATATAAATGGTGTGCATTAGTGTTTATGAGAGAATGTATTCCTTAGAAAATACTAATTATATTTATAACATCAATACGAACTGATCAAATTATTGAGATTTAGTTTTAATATTGTTAAAAATATAGCCCATTTATCTCAACGAGAGGGGGTTGAATAGGATTTTAAATCATTTTTCACAATTTCTTGAAAATCTTGGTTCTTGATATCAATACACAATGCTTTATGAACAATAAACATAAGATGCAAAAACAAGAACAAATCACACACAAATTTTTATACTAGTTCAGCTCTTGTATTGACCGCACATCCACTCTCCTTCAACAACCTTAGTTGAAGGGAAATTCACTAAAATTCAGAGTCAATAATGCAAAAGAATTCTCTAAATTTGTATCCTCACACACACTCCAATACAAAAAATAACCAAGAGAGGTTCACACTCACACTCTCTCACACCTTGCCTACACAACTAAGGTAACAAATGAAATCAACTATCTAATGAAACCTAAAGGCACCAACAATTGTGCAGATATTACAATTCTTCTTACTTGCTTGAAACCTTGGAGATTTCTTGAGATTTCTTCCCAAGTGTAGATTGAATTCTCAAGGAATGTTTCTAGACAGCTTCTTGGTGTGTTCCTATTCTCAAACTCAGTAATTTTTCAAATGATTGCAAATGTATTTCGTAAAGAAACAGGTTAAAACACACATATTCATATAGGATATGACATTTTGATGTATTTTAATCGATTATGTAAAAAGCTTAGTCGATAAGGCTTTTGTTTCTATTTTAATCGATTAGATTATTAACTTAATCGATTAGATTATTAACTTAATCGATTAAAATAGACAGTATAGTCATGTTTTGCTTTTGATATGTCATGATATGCTTTAATTGATTTTGTAAGCTTCTTAATCAATTAATATTATAATATTTATGCACATTTTATCTTTTATACCAATTTTACTCTTCTATTCATGAAGTTTACAACTAAAGTACTTCCAATATGATTCTAACTATAATTCTATCAATTTTATTACACAAGAAAGAACATTTGATAATTCATCATCAAACACTTTTTACCAACTTTAGGAAAGCTCCCCCTTTCAACAATCTCTCCTTTTTTTTATGATGACCAACATTCCAATTCTTTGTAACACATGTTCTTTCTTATCATGCATCATGAATAATCTCTTTCTCCTCCTTTAGGAATTAGTAAAAAATGAAGTTATAATAATCACACCAGGTATACAACTTATAAGCATGTGATTAGATATTCAATTTATAATCAGATATTCAATTCATCCTCATCATCTTCTACCTTTCTATGCTCACCATGATTCTGATTTCCCATTTTCCTTTGAAGAGAAACAATATCTTTATCCAACATATCAAATATGGATATGTAGGTAGAATGATTTCCCACCAATGCCTACAATTGTTTTAGCATATATTTCTCAAAATCATTCTTTGGTCTAACAACAAGGGCTACAATAGACATGTTCACATTTACTAGGTCTATGTCCTTTCCTTTAATGGCCTAGTGTTCATCCTTGAATGCCCAACCATTTTCATTTTCCACAAACCCATATGGTGCAGTACAGGTTTGGCAATCATGTTTGTCCTGTTATATCCCTTGGTTACTTTTTCTATCAGATTGACATTGTAGTATTCGAAGACCTTGGAAAAAAGCACAACATATGGCAGACTAGCCATTGGAGACCTAGTTTTCTTGATCATATTATCATAAATAGCCTCTGTGTGGTCAGTGTGGATCTTCCCTTTCAAGGCATGTATCAAGCAAATGTTTGTTGTTGTAAGTTGTGCATGAATGCTCCCCCTAGGGAGAAGAATCTAGGCCAGAACAAATGCACATAATTTGTCATCCCTTTTCATTCCCCTAGCCTGTTACAAGGTATAATCACGGGGTTCATAGGGATATCTTAGACAGGCCTTGTAAATAGCCAGCTTGTTTAACCCATGAATACCCAAGTGAGACCTTTCACCCCTAGACGAAAACTAGCAATAGAAGTCTAAATTTCTACTTCTAGCTTAATGTTTACCCCCCTTTACTTTAGAGCAAATAACACCATCGACAACCCTAAGATCTGCATAAAATACTTTAACAACGTTAGGATATCAACTACCTAGCATTTCAACAAACTTCTTCAGTCCTTATACGACAACCAATCTTGAAAGACAAAGCCCTCTTTTCTGAAGTAGTTAAGATCAAGGCATCTGTAAGACACAATTTTCCGAATTCTCCATAAACAGAGGAAGTTTGTTTGGGCATCTTCATCACTAATCCAACCTTTTGGATCCATAGCTCTCGCTTTCTTGGCAGCCCTCTTTATTCTCTTTGGTTTTGATGAAGATGTTATTAGAGTTTAACAAGGTAGGGATATTTTTAGAGTTAGATAAGCTAGGACCAAGGAAAATGATTTCTAACATTAAAAATAAAGTAAGAATGAAGGTTAGTAGAAGGAGTTAGAAATTGATTTTAAATTTTAAGGTTTAAGGGTTTGGTAGTATAGATGAGAACATATGGGCAAGGATTGATTAAAGTTGTTATTTAATGGATTAAAGTGCAAGAGGAACCCTAGTATTAGAACTAATGAGACAATAACAATTTTAATCGATTATAGTTTTAATATAATCAATTAGAACAGAAAGAATGCCCTAATGGATTAAAGTTTTTGCCTAATCGATTAAAGCAAATAAAAACCCCTAAGCAATGAAAATAGAGAGAAACACCTAGTCGATTAGGATTTTATCTAATTGATTAAAACATGCAAACTTTGTTTTCTTAAAAGTTTTTCCATATTTTATTGTGATGTATGCAATGCTTATTTAATTTTATGTAATGCTAAATTATTTTTGCCTATTAGGATGTCTAACTTGTAAGATCTGTATAAAATAAAAATATTTTTTTTTATTTTATTATTATATTTCATTAACAGTGATTTACATATTTAAAATCTTATCAATTATAATGAAAATCATTATTAAGTTAATTCGAACTTATATAAATTTACTTAAAAGTGAGTCAATTAAATTCAATTTATTTTTATTTTAATCATAAATTTTGTAATTTGATTTAATTTACTAGTGGTTGAAGAATTAAGTAAATTAACTCACTTAATATTATTTTTTTAATTTATTTTATATATTTATTATTGTTATATAATTGAAATAAACTAACTCTATTTATCTATTTATAACAATACTGTATTTATGTTTTTCAAAATAAAGATATTATTAAAATTAAAATGTCTATCTATATAATTAGACAAATAAACAAATAATTCAAAAAATATTTAATAATGTTTACTATTTAAAAATATCAAATTAGTAAGATACACGATTAAAAATTATAAATAATTATAATAAAAAAGTTAAGAGAAAATAAATAAAAAATAATAAAATTTTATTATTAATAAATTACATGTCAACACAGTTTCAACCTATTAAACCCGCTAACTCAGATCCACCTTAGCTGATATTTAAAAAGTTAGATTTTTTTCAAACCAATCTCAAACTAACGGTCTGTCTCGGAGATTTGAACCTATTTGGACACTTCTATATATAGTATTATTTTATATAATTTTAAAAGATGGATTATTGCGTTATTAGTGTATTACTACTAGTTATTTACTGGTGCAAAAACGTTATTTAACGTCATCCCTTAGACATCGATTAAGAGTAAACACGACGTATATTGATGACCGGTGGCATTTTCATAAATAAGTTGGTCATATAGACGTCAGTTAGAAGGTGTCCCGACGTCTATAATATTTTAGACGTCGGAACCCCTCCTAACTGACGTCTATATGTTTGACAGGTTGGTGAAAAGTCAGTTCTTTCCATCATATAGATGTCAGTTAGGAGGGGCCCCGACGTCTATGTAGCGGAAATTAATGACTATTCACCTACCTGCCAAACATATACACGTTAGTTAGGAGAGCCTCGACGTCTAAAATATTATAGACGTCTGTTATGGGGAGAACTGACGTCTAAACCCTAAATCCAAAAATTTAAAAAGTCATTTTTTGACTCTATATAGACGTCTAATCCTGTCACTCCGACGTCTAAATAGACGTCAGTTATTGGAGGAACCGACGTCTAAACCCTAAATCCAAAAATTTAAAAAGTCATTTTTTGGCTCCATATAGATGTCTGATCCCGCCACTCCGACTTCTAAAGCACTTTGAGGAACCGACGTCTAAATCCTAAATCCAAAAATTTAAAAAGTCACTTTTTGACGATCCCGCCACTCTGACTTCTAAAGCCTTTTAGACGTCTGTTGTGGGGGAACCGACGTCTGTAGACGTCTGTTATGGGGGGAACCGACTTCTAAATGTCTGCATTAAAGCACTACGAACGCGAGGCAGCAGTTACGCGCACTTATTGTTCATCATCGTCCTTGCATTTTCTCTCCACAGGCTACGTTTTTCAGGTTCGTTTTCTCACTTTTGCACCGTTTAAAATTAATTTTACTCCGATTACATTACTCTTTGATGAATTATCTTTCATTTCAACCGATTAAAATGCGTTTTCTTTGAGTTTTGTCCGATTTTGCTCGTGTCCTTCGGCAGCGTTCTTGGACGGCGATTTCTTGCGTTTTGCACTCTCTAATTCCCTCCACTACATTATTAAAACCATCCAATACAAAAAAAAAAACGTACAATCCATTCTCTTCAACTAAAATATAAAGTTGTCAACTCGAATCACCATAAGTCAGGAGCAACTCGAGAGGCCTCAAGCGGAGAAAGATCCTATCAAATACAACGACGTTTTAGACTCTGACCTATAGAGTCCGACGTCTATATAGACGTCTGACCTATATAGTCCGACGTCTACATAGACGTCGGTCATATCCTGACCAATGTGTAATTAACGTCATCCGAATAAACGTCGATTCCATATGTGACGTTAAAAGCCCAAAATAATCGACGTTAAACAATATTTTTTCACTAATAATTATTTATATTAGTGCCAAAGAGTTATTTTTATTTACTTTAAATCTATTTGAAGAATATAATATTCATTTAATAAATTATATTTTATCTTATAAATATTAATACATCTTTTATTTAAAAAGAAAATGTGTATGACATGCTTTATTGCTTCTCTAGTCTATCTCATGAGTGTGTTTTTGGTTTATAGATCATTCACCCCTTTTGCTTGTATCTTTTAGAGCACATATAATGCAATATATTATTTTTAAATTTTATATTACTTTTTTGTCTTTTTGTGTCGTGCAATAAAAATCTCTTACCTAATTTTTGCTCAGCAGTATACAAGCTTTAAAAAAAAAATCCGGAAATTTAATAATTTATTTTAACAATTTTTAGACAATAAAATACATATTGATATTTTATTAGTATATCTAAATGGATTAATCACAACTGTATTATAAAAAAATTGTAAAAAAATTGTTAAAAAAACTTTTTTAAAAAAAAAATTGTCAGTGTCACAATTTGATTTGTATTTTATTTTCTACATGATATAAAAAATGATTTTCTTAAGATTTTGAGGTCTTTTACATCAACTCTTTGTTCATTTTATAAATATTGAATATCACTTTGTGTGAATTTTAATAAAAATGAGATCTTGGATCTAATGTATCAACTGGAGATATTGTATTTCTATATTAAAAAGAGTCTTAATAATTTTAATAGTTTTATAATAAAAAATATAAAATACAATGTTGAAATACAGAGAGTAGGTAATAGTAGACCCTTCGCATTCATTTACGACGTGAAGCAGACCCACTGTCCTTGCGTAGCTGTGGTCCATTTGATTTATTGTACCCAGATCAAATTCATCTTTTCTTTCTTTTTTTAGTTAAAATTTTAATTTATTTTGTCATTTATTCAATCTTTTAACAGTTATTTATAATATTGTTCTATTTATACACTATATTTATATTATTATTATTATTATTATTATTATTATTATTATTATTATTATTATTACGTAAATTTAATATCATGACAACTCGGCTGCTATCATACAATTACACCTCATTTCTAGAGCTGAGAATATTTCGGTATTCAGACGAGATAATTCATTTCTTAATTACCAGTAATCCTTCTTCACTTATGCAAAATCAAATTATTTACAAAAAGTTACAGCATTAAAATTGTACCATGGCTCAAATTATAGTGAATTGACAAGATTTCAACGTTACCAAAGTCTCTCGTACGATGTCTACAAGACTAGATTAATTAAAATAAATTGTTCTTTTAGAATATTATGAAAAGATTTCTACTCTATAGTGTTCATAGTTTCAATTTTATATTTTCATACCGAAATTTAAATATTCGTTATCTTCAAGTTGAATAAATTGAAGATTATATTTATAGAAGATAATTCGATGTTCAAATCAGTTAAATGCGTTAGATAATAATAAATGAAGTATTTAATAAATGTGATTAATGTACTTTATAGAAGTATTATTCATATTATTGTTTATGAACTATTATCCGGATGAGTTTAGGTCATGTTGCATGTTCACCTATTAATCTCGCTTAAACCCTTTATTTTAAGCTTAATCATAATTCATCAATAGCAACAATTTGGTTTGTATGGTTCCATTCTAGCCATATACATTTGTGCCTAATACATGCTGACTTGGGTCGAGATGTACTCGAACAAACATAATGTAGAATAAGACACGAAAAAATAAAGATAGAAATGAGGACGTTACAATGTAGTAGAATAATAAGTCAAATGAACATTCGTCATAAAGATGTTAACCTTTGATAAGAATGAGAGTTCTATTCCAAGAACCAAGAGAATCTTCTCTCAAAGAATGCAAATGCATATAATATAATTCAAAAATATTTACATCAGTTTTTAGAACCCTTATATATAGACACATAAGCATAAGAAAACCTAGAAACCCTAATAAAGCCCAAAAAAAATAAAAATAATAGAAATCAAAAATTACAAATGTAAACTTTCTCCTTTAACATTATGTAAAATCAAGCTAAAATTACAATTTATTTAATTTTCTAAATTATTCTTTAATTGAACTCATGATTTTCATGTTCTTTAAGTTTCCTCCTTCATGGAACATCAAAAAAATTCAAGGAGACGTGTTTTGATCATTGACCTTGTCACATATCCTTTGAATTGCAAATGTTCTTTTTCAAGTTCTTCTCATATATGTTTAGAAGATAATCATCTATCATACTCTCATTCTT